>BQNB010017256.1:0-14775 GCA_026074375.1 Tanacetum coccineum
TAGCTTTTCTTTCTCTTTCTCTGGCCACTATTTCTTCTCCTATTTTAGGAGGCAAAATTTTAATTTGTCCTGATGTATCAGTTGTAACTGATACAGGACCATTTCCATTTTGGATAACCTCCCAAATTGGATAGTTTGTATGAGCCAAATAGTATTCCATCTTTATAGCCCATATATCATATTCTCCCTTTTTGAGAATAGGCAGCTTGATAGTTGAGACTGTATGAGGAGTTTGTTGTGTTGGTGTTTGTTGTGTTGTTGTGTCTCTTGTGGAGGTGGTGGTGGTGGATTTTCACCTTGTGTTCCAGACATGTTTAGTTTTGTTGGTTGGAGATGAATAACTGGTTTTATCTGTTCTTCTTATTCAGAGTTTCTCAAAGCTCTGATACCACTTGAAGGTCCTGATTAAATGAAATGGATCTTTTCAGCCATAATAAAGGATTGATAGGCCCAGGATGTTATAATACAAATGAATATGTGGAGAAAACAATGACTATGAATACTATGTGTTAATGCGGAATCTTAACACAGGTACTAAGAAGAACAATGAACAACTGAATAACAACTTTATTAAAGTGTTCTTGAGGTTTACAGATTGCTAACTATGATATTGTATATTCTCTATGATCTTGTGTAGAACTGTTATCCTTTTGCTAACTATGCCTAGGGTTCCTTTTATATACTAAGGATAACCCTAAAAGGCTTACATATCTTTTTCTAAAATATCTCATAAATATCTTTTAAATATCTTCTCAACGGTACTAACTAACTTTCTACTAACGGTACTAACTATCTAACAGTACTTAATACTTTGTACTGTCGGTACTAAGTATAACTGTCAGTACTAACTATTTGTACTGTCGGTACTAAGTTAAGAAAACATTTATCCTAACACTTGTTAATACTGCAGCCCCTAAACCAAAAGTGAATAATGCATTACCCACACCATATTCTTATTTTAAAGCACATTCACCAGTAAAAAGGGCTTTTAACCAAAAATCAGCAGCTAAAACCAATAAGTTTAATGAAAAAGTTAATACTGCTAGGGTTAACAATGTAACTACTGCTAGGCCAAAAGCAGTAGTTAGTGCTGCTGTAAGAAATGGGGAAAATGTTGTTAAGTTCTCAGCATGCTGGACTTGGAGACCAACAGAAAATGTTATTGACCATACCTCCAAAGACAATGGATCATACATGCTTAAAAGATTTTACTATGTTGATCTACAAGGCAGACTCAAGTCAGTAATGGCTTGGGTCCCCAAGAGAAACTAATACTCTCATTTTAAGTGCAGGGTAATCCACAATATACTTTACAGGATCAAGGGATTTTTAACAGTGTATGCTCTTGGCATATAACTGAAAACAAGTCCTTTCTTATAGATTATCAAGAGATTGATGGTGGATTTGTTGCATATGGAAGAAGTCCTTAAAGGGAGCGTAAAAAATTAATGGAAAAGTGTAAATTAGGGAATGGGGAAATTAGACTTTGAAGTTGGATTTACTTTTATAGGAACTTAAGTTTAATCATTTCTCTGTCTACACATGTGTGACAAGGAAAAATCAATGTTCTTTTCACTAAAACTGATGTTCTCTTGTTTTCTCCTGACTTTAAGCTACTTGATGAAAGTCAATAGTCTTGCTTAATGTTTCCAGGACAAAATACCAACATGTACAGTTTTGATTAAAGATTGTTGTTCCTTCAGTAGGTTAAGCTTTTTTATTTGACAAAGGCCTACAATGATAAGTCTAATTTAATGGCATAGGAAGGTTTGTCATTATAATCTTTAAAACTATGAATAAACTTGTGAGGGGAAACCTTGTAAGAGGATTGCCTTCAAAGCTTTTTGAAAATGACCTTAATTTGTTGCTTGTCCATAAGGGCGGGAAAGCAAAACTAAGCCCTCTTGTTAGGTCCAAGCTTTTGAGGCACTATCAGCCAACCCTTTACAAATGATTACATATGGACTTATTTGGGCCAAAACATCTGTTAAGGTGTATCAATCACAGACATATTGCCTTGTAGTCACTGATGAATTTAGTAGGTTTAGTTGGGTTTTCTTTTTGGCCACTAAGGATGAGACTGCAGGATCCTTAAAACTTTTATACTGCATAAAAAACCAAAATAAATCTAGGTTAAAATCATTAGATGTGACAATGGAGCAGAGTTTTAAAATAATGATCATGTATCAGTTTTTGTGGGATTGAGAATGGATTAGAGGGAGTTTAGTGTTGCCAGAAATCCTCAAACATAAATAGGGTTGTCGAAAGGAAAGAATTTAGAACATAATAGAGGCAGTAGAATATGCTTGCAGTTTCATTTATTACCTACTATATCTTTTGGCTGAAGCAGTTTAGTACTTGAATTGGTTGCTTATGTTCATTAATAGGCATTTAGTGCCAGCTCACTACAAGACACCTGATTGAACTATTATCATGGTAGACCTCCTTAGTATAAGTTTTATGAGACCTTTTTGTGGTGTCTTGTGACTATTATAATCTTAGAATCCCTTAGGCAAATTTGATGGGAAGGCTGATGAGGGGTTCTTTGTTGGATACTCTATAAATAGCAGGCTTCTTTTAGGGTATTTAACAATAGGAACTAGGGAAAGTAAAAGGAAAACCTGACACATAACCCTCTCTCTTGTGAATACAAAAAAAAAAAAAAAAAAAAAATAAAAAAACAATGTTGCCAGGGGAGTGGGACCAGATTATCTCTTTGATATTTATTTACTAACAAACTCTATGAATTATGAGCCAGTTACTGCAGGGAATCAAACTAATAAGAATGCAAGTATCAAGGATAATACTCAACAATATATTCTGCTACCTTTACTTTATGACAGTCTAAAGAGCTTAGAGGATGCAGTTGCTGATGATGCTGGTAAAAGACTTATGAAAAACCAGCAAATAAGGGTGAAAAGAAAAAGGGTCAAGGAAAAGGAAGACGGTCGAAGCTTCAAATATAGGTAGTGATGACCAGAATGTGCAAGATTTCATAGCTGCATTAGATAATTTACTTGTTCAACAGAAGGAAGGTTATGCTAACAACACTAATAGAGATAGTACTGTTAGTGCTGCTAGGCAAAGTTTTACTAATGCTGATGATCTTCTTACTGATCCTCTTATGCCTGATTTAGAGGATACTGGTATCTTTAGTGGTGCATATGATGATGAAGATGTGGGTGTAGAGGCTGACCTTAACAACTTGGAAATCACCATGAATGTCAGTCTTATTCCCACAACCAGAATTCACAAGGATCATCCTAAAGACCAGATCATTAGAGACATAAATTCAGCTACTCAAACAAGGGGATGACAAGATTTCTGAAGAACATTGCTGTTTGTCAGTTACATCAAAAAAGCAGAGGAGAAACAAATTCAAAAGATTTATCAAAAACTGCTAAGTTGCCTGTTTTCTATCACAAAATAGAACCCTAAGTAGTAGAAGAAGGGTGACACAAGCTTTGCAAGCTCCAAGCTAGATAGAGGCAATGCAAGATGAATTGCTACAGTTTAGATTGCAAAAGGTTTAGAGATTGGTTGATTTACCTAAAGGCAAGCATGCCATTGAAACAAAATGGGTCTATAGAAACAAGATAGATGAGAGATGGATAGTAGTTAGAAAAACAAGGCCAAACTATTCACACAAAGGTTACACCCTAAAGAGATGGAAGGCTTTTGATTATGATGAAGTTTTTGCTCCTGTTGCTAGGATAGAAGCAATCAGGTTATTTTTGGACTATGCACCATTTATGGGGTTCATTGTGTACTAGATGGATGTGAAGAGTGCCTTTTTATATGGTACTATTGAAGAGGAAGTGTATGTGTGCCAACCTCCTAGTTTTGAAGATCCACGGTTCCCTGACAAAGTTTATAAGTAGAGAAACTGGCTTTTATATGGTCTACACAATCAAGCATACTAGAGCCTGGTATGAGACCTTGTCTACCTACTTATTGAAAAATAGATTTAGAAGAGACACTATTGATAAGACTTTATACATCAAGAAGGATAAATGTGATATCCTGTTAGTGCAGGTGTATGTTGATGACATCATCTTTGGATCTACAAAGAAGTCTTTATGTGTTGAGTTTGAGCAGATGATGCACAAGAGATTCCAGATGAGTTCTATAGGGGAGCTCACTTTCTTCTTAGGGTTACAAGTAAAGCAGAAAGATAATGGAATCTTCATCAGCTAAGACAAGTATGTGGTTGATATATTAAAGAAGTTTGATTTTGTCATAATGAAGACAGCAAGCTAATTTAGACTAACAAGGCATTACTCAAGGATGAAGAAGCTGAGGATGTGGATGTTTATTTATACAGATCAGTGATTAGATAATTGATGTACTTGATAGCTTCTAGGCCTGACATAATGTTTGCTGTTTGTGCTTGTGCAAGGTTCCAAGTTACTCCTAAAGTCTCACATCTTCATGTTATGAAGAGGATCTTTAGATACCTGAAAGGTAAACCTAAATTGGGCCTTTGGTATCCTAAGGATTCACCATTTAACTTGGAAGCTTTTTCTGATAGTGATTATGCTGGAGCTAGCCTTGACAGGTAATCCACAAACAGGGGTTGTCAATTTCTGGCAAAAGGTTGATTTCATTGGCAATTTGGTAAAAAAGCAACTATAGTTGCCAACTCCACTACTAAAGCAGAGTATGTTGCTGCTGCAAATTGCTGTGGACAGGTGTTGTGGATCTAAAATCAGATGCTTGATTATGGGTTGAATTTCATGAACACCAAGATTTTCATTGATAATGAGAGCACCATTTATATTGTGATTACTCCTGTGGTTTCATTTTTAAACCAAGCACATTGAATTGAAGGCACCTTATTCTTCAGAGATTATTATGAGAAGATGCTCATTTAAGTGATTAATATACATACAGATCACAATGTTGCAAATCTTCTTACAAAGGCATTTGATGTTAACAGGTTTAACTTTTTGATTGCTAGCATTAGATTACTTAATTCTTTGAAGATATGTTTGGCTAGGACTAATGATTAATATGATTTGGAGATAGTATTAGAGATAAATTTGGAAATAAAACTGGTAGTTGTAAGGTTAATACTGCTAGGCAGGTTTTAGTACTGCTAAGTATAATTAGTACTGCTAGTTATACTTAAGACTGCTAGTTCAAACTGTTAGTCATAATTAATATTGTTAAACAAGAAAATACTTTGGATTGTGTATTCTTGGTTTTAGACTAACATTTGCAGGCTAAGCATATTGAGTACATGGTATTGAATGCTTCACCTCTGAAGTATTGATTGAGGGGAGGCTAATTATGTCAATATGCAGTCAAGAATGGATGGAAGGACATGTAACATCAAACAAAAGTGTGTGAAGAGTCAAATACCAAAAAGAGGTCGGGACACTAAGATACCTCAGTCTGGTGGTCCCCCTGAAAAGGTTGGTGATGAGGCTGTCCATAAGGAGTTGGGTGACATAATGGAAAGGGCTGCCACTACTGCTTTAGCTAGGAAAGAAGAGTGCAGGATAGTGTAACATCAATAGGACTCCAATACCATGGCAACACTTAACGAGCCAAAAAAAGTCCTTAGGGAATTGTTCAGGTAGTGGTCCCAGGTTGCAAAATTACCATATTGGGGGATATTGTGCTCAAACTTGTTTGAGACTACATCTAAATTGTCCAATGGCCCACCTCATCTCAAGAGTTCAACACCAATTGGAGAAGTGGACTAGGACAGCCATGAAAACTAATGGAATTGATGGAAATTGCTACAAAACTATCTGAATTTGGTGAGCAAAAGAAATAGAGATATAGTGAGATTGGAAAAACAGAAAAAGAGTGGTGTGAATATAAAAACTGAAAATGTGTGAATTGGTAAGAAAAAGAAATGAGAGATATAGTGAGCTAAAAAACAGAAAGAGAGCTTGTGAGAATTTAAATTTATGATGGAAATGCTTGTTGAAACAAAATTGAAGTTGATACTGCCAGGCATAAACTTAATACTGCAAGTATTAAGTTAGTATTGCTAGGCATATCTTAATACTGTTGGGTAAAGTTAATACGGCTGGGCTTAAAGTTAGTACTGTTAGGCTAAACTTAGTACTGTTGGTTGACCGTTAGTACTATTTGAGGCATAACAGAATTGCATTAATTAAAGATAGTCGTTGAGATAATTTTCGCAATACTTTGCATATAGGTTTCCTTTTAATTTGGATAAAATCTTGAACTTTTTTATTATCAAGATTTCTTCAAGGAGTAAATACTCAAATTTTTTTCAGTCGGTCCAATCAAAAACCTTAAGTGACTCTCTTGATCTCCAATTACCTTTTACACACAAACATACATACTCTAATCCTCGATCATTAACAGAACATTAATCACACTTTTTCTAAAGCGAAAATGGCGAATTTGGACTTCTGTGACAAACACAATATGGTCGCCTTCTTCAAGAAACCAGAGGGAAGTGAAAGATTTCATCAGATAGTGGATTTTCTTAATTTTACTCATATTAAGTATGCTCTTACTAAAAATCTAACCATCTATGTTTCACTCATCCATCAGTTTTGGCAAACTGCTTCTGTAAGCACATTTGAGAATGGAGAGATGGGAAATACTGCTTCCATTGTGGGTAGAGTTAAGACTTATTATGATGCATCTATAAGGAGGCATACTCAAGCTAGGAAGTTTCTGATGGTATTTACGTAACTTTACCTAATACTGGAATTTTTAAGCAACTTACTTTTATGGGGTATGTGTCCAATTCTAACAGATTAACTTTTCAAAAGGGGCACTCTTCCCCTCAATAGAGGTTTTTGATTCATATCATCCTTCATTGTTTGAGTGCTAAGAAAACTGTTTGGGATCAATTTAGTAGCAACATCGCCACTGGCTATCATTTGCTTGGCATAAACAGAACATTTAATTTTTCAAAATTGAGTTTGATTGGATGTTGGATACTAAACTTAGGATAATCAGGTCTATATTTTTAATGTTATCAAGTTTATACAAATCTTTTTGAACAAGCACCAAAAGACAGCTTTTCTACCTCATAAAAGAACTTATATTGCTCCTACTCTTACTCAAAAAAAATTTTGGCAATAATGAGAAGGATTTTAAGGGTTTAATGGGGTTTAGTGGACACTTCCCTTGTTTTCCAACAATGCTTGTTTAGGGCCCAATTTTTTAGGGTGAAGGATCAACAGTCCCAGTAGAGTCCCATCACACACCCACTAGTGCTCTATCCACCTCACAACCACCAACTTCACCACCATCTATGCAAACCACCCATGTTGCAGAAGTGGCTGCTACTATACCTCATGATTTACCTCTCCCAAGAGTTTACTTACTTGGAAGTGATGAGGGCAGTATGACACTTCATGAATTAACAGTTCTTTGTACCACATTATCCAAGAAAGTGGAGAGTTTGGAATCCGACTTGAAGCAGACCAAACCGACATATGGTTCTGCTTACACTAAGCTCATCATGAAGGTGAAGAAGTTGGAGAACAGAATTAAGTCAAGCAAAGCTAGTAGAAGGGTCAGACTTATTGTTTCAGAAGATGAAGACGACTTGGAGGATCCTTCCAAACAGGGGAGGAAGATTGCTTAGCTTGATAAAGATGAGGGAATTACTCTGGTACAGATGGGTGCACAGACTCAGGGGAGGAATGAGCATGATTTGGAACCAGATTTTGAGTTTACTGCTCCTAAAAAAGTTAGTACTGCCAGCCCTGAAGTTAAAACTGCTGCTGAAGGTTTAGTGTACATCAAAAGAAGTGCAACAAAGAGAAAAGATAAAGGCAAAGCTATTATGAAAGAAGGTTGAACCTGTTCAGAAGGAAAACAACGTTGCAACTTGCAGCAAAGAAGACTTGGGTAATGAAGAAGCTCTAAGATTGAATGGAACAACTTGATGAGAAGAAGGTAAGGATAGCTATGAGTTTCAGCGACAGAAAGAAAGCTAACACTTTCAATGCTGAAAGAATGGGATAAATCATACAAGCTCAAATGAAGCTGGATGAAGGAAATGCACAGACGTTACAAGCAGAAGATAAGAAAGAGGAAAAAAACAAAAAAATAAAAATAAAATAAATATAAAATATTATAAAATAAAAAAAAAATAAAAATAAAACTATCAGAAAAAAAAAAAAAAAAAAAAAATGAAAAAAATAAAAAAAAAAAAAAAATAATCAAAAAATAAAAAAAACAAAATAGAATATAAAAAAAAAATTTTAAAAAAAAAAAAAAAAAAAAAAAATAAAAAAAAAAAAAAAAAAAGAAAAAAAAAAAAACAAAAAAAAAAAAAAAAAAAAAAAAAAATTCTCTGAAGTTGAGGGGGGGTGAGAAAGGGATGAAGAAAGGCAAAAGATGATTCTTGGTAGAAATGATAAATGAAAAGAAAAAGAAAAGAGATTTGTTTTTGCCCCAACAAAAGAGCTAAAAAAAGAAGGAACAAGGCCCCATGATCAAGCTCAACAAAGACTTACATGTGTAAGTATTACTAGAGTATAAGAAGTAAACTTTACAATAATGGAAAGAAGAATCTTTCTTTTGATGTGATTCTTAAGGAGATTATTTGAGACTACATGAAGATGGGTAAAAGATTTTGTTCCCATGGAGAGTGACAGATTTGTTGCTTAGATACATTTGGAAGTTTTAAAGAGTGAACTGCAGATAAAGAACTTGAACATGAAGGGTCTAGATGGCAATAGACTAATGAAGAACAATCAGCTAAGAGGGAAAGAAAAGGAATTTTAAGAAGAAGAGATACAAAAATATTGATGTGATGGATAGTTCCAATGGGAAGAATAGGGAAGTCTTTGTTGAAGCATACAGGTTTCAAAATATCCAATCATAGACTGGTGGTAGGTTTAATTCTGAAAGACACAAGGAAAGTATTGGAAAATTATCAGGTTAGGAAACCATTACAAGATTCTTATCAGGACTTTTGATGTGATATGTTAAAGAAATTTGATAAAGATGACCTGGATAAGCTATGAAGTTTGGTTAAAGAAAGATTCAGTTCAACAGATCCAACTAATGATAAAGAAAGAACATTATGGGTTGAATTGAAGAGGTTATTGGAACCTAATATTGATGACATTCTGTGGAAGCTTCAGAGATATATGCATGATCCATTGACATGGAGGTTATATGATACATGTGGTATTCACCATGTATCTACAGATAGAGGACATGATATCTTCATGTTGGTTGAGATAAAAGATTATACACTGACAAGAGGGAATTTTGATTTGATGTTGTTGTTAACATAGATTGCAAGTGGATCAATATTTAGAGATGGCAAATAAACTTTTAAAGAAAAATCTTCATACTAGCAAACAGACCAAGACAATAAAGTGTTTGGAAGCATCCTCTCAACACAGAAGGTTTAATTCTGAAACTTAGATGTATACTTGAAAGGTAAATCACAAAAGTTTTAGGGGAGGGATTGTTGGGAATAAGGGCGTCTACCTAAGATTTCTATTGCTGGTTTCAAACTTTAGTACTGCCAAGAGAAGACTTAGTACTGCCAAGCTAAGTTAGTACTGTTAGTGTTATAGTTAGTATTGTCAGTACAAAATGTTAGTACTGTCAGTTTATTAGTATTGTTAGTTAAAAATAGTTAGTACTGCTTATGTGATATGCATGAGATATATTAGGAATAGATATGCTAGATAACGTTAAGCGTTTTGTTAGCACATTAGGGTTTCCTTGTGTATAAAAGAAAACATGCGGCATTAATTGATCTAGATATCAAGTTTTATATAGTTTTTATAGCAAATATAGTTAGTTTTAAGGTTATTCTGTAACTTTGATTATGTTTAATATATTGAAAGTTTAGCAAGATCTTGTTTTACTGTTTCATTGTTCTTCTTAGTATTACAAGCTAGATTCCGCATAGTTTGCAGTATTTACAAGAGTTATGTACATTTTTGGTCCTTGTGGTTTGGTGCGTTTTCACTTTTGGTCCAAAATTCAAAAAGGTTTGGCTTTGGGTCCAAAAAACAATTGTTTCGTTCCACTTTTAGCCAATTCCGTTTAAATTTGGACCTAAAAGTTTTCGGACTATAAGTGGAATTGGATAAACTATGTCCTTTTGGACCAAAAGTGTAACAAAAAATACTTGTCTTTTGGGACTTAAAAGTGGAAACGAAACTATGTCTTTTGAACCAAAACCAAACCTTTTTTGAATTTTGGACCAAAAGTGAAAAACGCACCAAACTACGAGGATCAAAAATGTACTTAACTCTATTTACAATATTAGTTTCTACTATAGTTGTTTTGGATCTATCCAACACAACTAAGCTTTAACAAGCTAAGTAAGATCTGTTCAAAATAGATCAACAATAATCAACAAATATGGACGAGAATGTCTTTATACATAACATAGGGGTCGGCCATGGGCTTGTTCTTAAGCTAACCTGTCTAATTTCCAAATATTACTTTACGAGCTATAAAATGATATAATGGAAGTGACTGATACTTTTCGTGATCCTAACAATCTCCCCCTAAGGAAGGTCACTCCATTCTACAAAAACTTAAACCTAGCATACTATGCTTTGTCTTCAGTCTTGTGCTCGCAGACTTGATTTCTTTACTTCATCTTGTAAACATGATGTAGTGATCATTAACTTTAGGCTTGAGCTTGTTCTAATAGGTTTGACTAGTATGTAAATCTTGAACTTCTTTGAGATCATCAACCAAGCATAATCTCTTATCATCATCTTGAGATCTTTTGACTTCTTGTGATCTTGTGACTTCTGGACCAACATGCTCATACTGTTCTTGATGTTGAAAGCGTGTGTAACCATCTTTCTTGATATTCTTTAACTTTAACACTTTGTCACTTTATGAAGGACGTGCGATATCAACTTAATACTTTGTCACTTCAAGAAAGATGTACGATATCAGAGTAGCGAAAGTCTTGAAAAATGTACATGATCATTTATGATGTCTTTATATATGTTGGTCGAGTATGAGCATGTGGTATTGGCTTCGACTTGTCATCGGGAAACTGCTACCACCGTCAAGAAACCTGCATGAATGGGTTAGTGATAAACAATTATATGGACGAAAGTGGCATTGTAACTTCGTCAAATACTGTTGTAACAACCACGGTTCCACGTTTCTCAGTATAAATACTGCCTATGATCAGGTAGAATTCTGAAGAATCTCCTTGACAGGGTTTCGCAGCTGCACTAGTCGTTCTTATTACTGGAGCATCTCAAAGCAGACAACACGGTAAGAGTGAACCGGTAAGTTATTATCTTCCCGATTAAGTCGTCAATTCGTGTTCAGCTTTCCTATGTCCAGATACCTTTGTGAGGCTTCCCATTAACATAAGATTGAAAATTGATTTAGTAAATCAGTCGGTGTGTCAAGAAGCAAATGGTTTTATGACACACCAACAGATTTATCTTTTTCAAAGTTCATTCGTCAATTCATAAGCTGGACCGAATAGATATCTAGTATCATAAGTTCGATCCTTATAGGATCTCACAAGTCATCTACTAAGAGCTTGTTTGATGTTGGTTCAAGCAGGATTTCCATCTTCACTGTGACTACTTAAGTATCACTCAGATGTTCTAGCAAAATCACAAGGATAATGCGTAGGACTCTTAATATATATTTCTTATTTTTCACATTGTGTGAATTAGCAAGTGTTGATCCCATTTGAATAGATCTTGCTTAGCTTGTAAAAGGCTTAGTTGTATTGAATAAATCCAAGACAACTATAGTAGAAACTTTGATTGAATATATCAAAGAATATGCGGAATCTAGTCTATGACACTAAAAAGAATAAGCAATGAAACAGTAACAAACAAGATTGTATAATTCAGCCTCAGTATATTAATACGAACACTCTTAATAGTGTTAGGGTTATATAAAACCTTGAAGCTATAACAAAACGATTTCTAGATGATATGTGAAGATGAGATATTGAGATACTAACCTACATGCCCTAGGGTCTCCTTTTATACACCAAGGAACCCTAATGGGCTTAAAACGCGTTTTCTATACATACATATCTTTTCCTAAAATATCTCATTCTTATCACATCAGCAGTACTAACATATAACTAACAATACTAACTTATAACTGACAGTAGAAACTCTTCTAGCAGTAGTAACTAATACTAGCAGTAGTAACTTTACAACTAGCAGTAGTAATGACTTAGAATATTTCATGTAATCTTCACCAGCAGTAGAAACTATAACCAGTAGTAGTGATCTTCATAACTAGCAGCAGTAACTTAAACCAGCTGTAGTAACACTTAAGAAGCCTTTTATTCAACAATCCTCCCCTAAACTTGATATTCATCATATTAATCATCAAGTTTCTTCAATAAAATCTTCTTAATCCTCAGGAGGATGTATTCAAACACTCTTCTACTTCTTAAGCTGTGATCTTGTAAATCTGAGAAGTTCATAAGCCATTTCACACTCATGATCAACTTCTAGTCTTCTACTCAACATCCTTGAAAGCATTTCTTGTGTAAGAGGATACTTTCTTTCTACCAGCATGTAAATAGTAATTCCAGTATTTGTTAATAGTAAATGAATTCCACATGAATCAAATAACCTCCAGCTTATCAATGTGTAGTCCTGTTAAGCTTTCCAGATTTCATCTTCCTCACTTGGCTCAAATAAAGTTATAAGATCTACCCAAAGTAATCTGTCATATCCTTTTGGGCTTGCTGTTTCAAATCTTTCCTTTACTAGCCTGTATAGATCTAACGCATCTTGTTTTTCAAAATCATCAAGCATTGCACTAAATATCTTGTAATATTTTTCACTTCCATCTGCCCTGATGATCTGATAATACATCTTGTCTTCTGCTAGAATGTGTGTCTTCCAGTCAACTATTGGATATTTTGTAGATAATGATTCAACATTGACAGCTTCATCATCTCTTAGAACTGTCTCTAAATAAAGTTGAAGTTCTGCCTTTTCTGCATCATCCTCTAGTTTTTGCCTCTTGACACTTTCTTCATCAAGTTCTTCACCTGCTCTTTTCTTACTAACTGTTTCCTTTCTACTACTTGCAGTTTTCTTTCCACTGCTTTCCACCACCTCTGAATCCATAGGAACAAATGAATTCACCCTCTTCATATTTTGTCAAACAACATCTGAATTTCTTCAAAACTTTTGTTCTTCAACTGAGTGTGTTTGTATCCAGCCATGTTTCTTAGATATGTAGACATTTGATTCCTCTTTTGTGAATTAGTTGGTGGTTTTCTTCTGATCTTTTCAGCTCTAAGCTTTACAAAGTGCTTCTTCCTTTCGTCCATTAACTCTACAAACAATCTTGACCTCTCTTCAATGGTCAATTCTCCCTGTTCTTCTGCTTGTAGTCTCTAAGCTAACTCATAATCTGCCTCCATCATAGCTTGAGTATTATCACATGAAATTAAGTTATCCTCTTCTTCTCTTTGTATCGTAACCCTTTCTTCTTCTTCTAACCCAGCCTCTAATTCTCCTGCCAGTCTTTTAGCCACTTCTTCATCAAACTTGATATGATCCTTTTTCTTTAATGGCTTCTCTGGTTCAATCATTTTGGCTTTTCCCTTATTTTTAAGATCATGTTGTGAAGGAGGTAATGCTTTTCTTGTTCCAGACTCACTAGGTTCTTGCATAGTCACTCCTCTTGTTGGTCTAGTAGCAGGCTCACTAGATTTTTCTTTTGATCCTCTTTCTTTTGCTTTTTCTTTTAATTTCTCACCTCATCTTCATAAGTGTCTGAGCAATTGTGAGATCTTCATCTTCAATAACAGTTGTTGTTGTTGGAGGAGTACTTGGCTCAGCAGTACTAACAGATACACCAGCAATAGTAATTGGTGCACTAACAGTAGTAACATCAATATCCTGATCATGCCTCCCCTAAGTCTCTGCATCCTCTTGAACAAATAAAATCTCTTCATCTTGGTCTGATTCAGCTGTATTCCTCCCCTGTTTGGATGCATCCTCCTGATCACCCAAACTTTTATCAGGAGAAGACTCTATCCTGACTTTGAATAACCTCCTCTTGAGCTGTGGAGTTCTTGCCTTTTTCTTCTTTTACAATTTCTTGACTCTCTTGTTTAGACTAGTAATCTCTAAATCCTGAGCAGTCTTGACATTCTCCAAGGCAAGAACCCTGTCAGATAATTTTGTACAAATTTCCATCAATTCCATAATTTTCAGTCTGTCCTCCCCACTTCAAGGTGTGTTAACTCTTGAGAGAGGTGGATCATTGGACTATTTAGACAACCTCTCAAACCTAGTTTGAACAGGTCTGTCCCCCAATATGGTATCTTGGCGCCTGGGAACACTACCTGAACCAGTTCCCTAAGGAATAGGCTCATTAAGTGTTGCCATGGATTGGGTCCTAATTATGTTACCACTGTCCTGCTCTGCATCTAAGCTAGCAGCAGTAGTGGCAGCCCTTTCCATACTGTCTCCCCTCTCCTTATGGACAGTCTTATCTGCTACAAGGCTAGTAGGTCCACTAGACTGAGATATCTCAGTGGGCCTTTTGGTTTTCCTACATTTGTGAGTCTTTTGGGGTTGTGATGATGATGCAATAATAGGGATTGATTTAATATTAGATGATGAAGCAGTAGTAGGTATGTGTTGGGGATTAGTGGGTTATCCTGAACCTTCACCCACATTTGCTTGAGGTTGTATCAACATAGTAGCAAACAATGGTGTCACAGTCCTTGAAAAATCTTTTTCTTGCCTTCTCATGTTTGTAAAAACCTTTTTAGTATGAGAAGGTGTATCATACTCATCATTAAAAGTTGGTGTAAGATTT
>BQNB010017256.1:15679-51867 GCA_026074375.1 Tanacetum coccineum
AAGCAAAAACGGTAATTTTCGGGTGACTTTCGACGACGTTTTCACGTTTATCGAGGTTTAAACGAAGTCGTGAATATTCCTCGATCACACCATTGGAAAGAGCATGAAAAAACGAGTCCAACGGTACTGGCCTTTTATATTTAAACCTTTTTATTTTGAACCTTTTTCGTCCCTGTTTGAACCTTTAATGCTAGTATAGATGAACATGGCCAATAAAGGGTTGTATGTTAACTTTTGTATAACATAATTGAAACTCTGCCTAGCGCAGATGGTTTCTTATGTTGCTTAAGGTTCTATACGAGAGGTCGAGCGTTCGAACCCTAGGCTTGCCTGGGGTGAGGATTTTCCCTCTCGTGACACGTGGCCCACTCTGGTGATGTCACGTGTCGACCCGAACTTGACCCGGACCCGACCCGATCCAGACCCGATCCGACCTGACTCGGCCCATGACCCGACCTGACCCAACCCAATACCCAGCTATGACCCGCTGATTGACCGGTGGTCTGGCGGTGGTCAACAGTGGTCCGCCGCCGTTGACCGTCGTTGACCGCCATCGTTGACCGGTGGTCAGTCGGTGGTCAACGGTGGTCCGCCGCTGTTGACCACCGTTGACTACCGTTGACCGGTGGTCCGGCGGCGGTTGACCAGAGGTTGACCGGCGACGGTGGAGAACAGTAAAAAGGCCATGTGGCACCACTCAGGTGGTGACACGTGGCGCTTCTAATGATTGGTGTCAGATGTGCAGGTACGATGTACTGTAGCAGTCCGAGGTGGCAGACACGTCAGTACGAGGTACTGTTCAGGTGGCGGCTTGACCAATCAGAGCGTGACACGTGGCACTGGCGTGTGTCAGTACGAGGTGTGCGTGTGTCAGTACGAGGTCAGGCGTGTATGGATCCGTGCCAATCATTGGCATCATGAGGCGGTTGGTGGAGTGCAAAAAGACTATAATACCCCCAGATCTAGCAATATGAGTGGTGGAGTACTTGAAAGGACGAAATTGCCCCTCCCACTTGGAGGCTATATAAAGAGCACGCATCAGCTGTTGTAGTTGTTAGAATTTAGTGAGGATTTAGTTTATTAAAAATTAGTAGTATAGGTTAGTTTTAGGAGTAGTATAGTATAGTATTTAGCTTATTGTAAAAGCTTTTATAGCTTATTTAGCTTATTGTAATCCAATTTTTTTAGCTTATTAATGAAGATGATTTGAAGATTAAAGTGCTTATTGACTTATGGCTTATTCTTTTTCTAATCCTCTATTTATTTTTCTTTTCTTTTTAAGCTTATTTTGGCTTATTGTTGCTTCTAGTTTTCTCCTAGCTTATTTCTTACTTCAAATAAGCCTTCCTTTGGCTTATTTGATTTAGATCTAAGCTCATATTATCCAAATAAGCTTTTGCTTATTTCATTTTCTTTTCTTATTTAGCTTATTTCTTGCTTAGGCTCGATTCGAATGCTAAAAAGGGTGTCATGAGTCTTCTACTCGGCTTATTCTTTAAGTCTTGAGCACCCTTATTTTCGAGAGTTTATTATTTAGTTTAGTAGATCTAAAAGCTTTTTAGTAGTTAAAGTTTTCAATGGCTTATTTACTTTTAGATCTAGTTTATTAAATAGTTTTAAAAGTAGCTTATTAGATTAAATCTAGTTTTGTTTTTACAAATTTAGTTTTTTTTAATTCTAGCTTATTTTTCTTAGATCTAAATCCTTAAATATACCCGATCCGAGTTCACTTGATTGAACACCTTAGTTTCGGGTGGATTTAGATCTAAAGTTTTCATCTTTTTATTAGCTTATTTTGTTCTAACTTTTCATGTCTTATTTCTTATTCCATCCTTCTACATCTAAGGCCGGAGCTTAAGGGTCTTATAAGGTTGATAAATAGATAAAGTTTTGATCTTTATAGTTTTTATGAAAATAATTAGTAGATAAAGTTGACACCTTTATTTGCTAATTAGTAAAGTAAAAGCTTTAAAGTGATAAACTTATTTGTTTATTAAGTTTGTAAGATCGGGTGGTTTTATATCATTGCGGTTCTTCATTCGGTTACCCTTTTTCCCTTTTTAATACTAGTAGTTTAGAATTATTAGCTTAAAATGTTTATGTTTGATCTTATGATTGTTGCTAGTTTATTTGTTATGATTAGTGAGTAGTTTAGTGAGTAGTTCATTATAGCTTGCTACGTGATTTAGTGATTTGGAATTTAAGTGCGGGGTTTTAAAAGTTTAAAAAATTAATAGTCATTAGAATTACCAATTTACATACCGACATTACTTTAATGCAATTATAAATACTGTACATTTATTTTAAAAAAACACTTTACTTAACTTTCCATATTAATTTCTTAAAATTTGTTTTCGAAGGATTTTAATTCGTTAAACCTAAAACCCGCACTTAATGAACATTTTAAGTCACTTAGCAAGCAATTTCGTCATATTATATCTTTAAGATCCAATTTTAGTAAATCTTGTTGTCGTTTTTAATCTTAAAATTAATATTCGTATTAAAAAATATGATTAACCCAAAAGTTTTAGTTTTCCCTTTTATATGCTTTACCTTTTAGTAGATTTAGAAACCAAAACTAAAACTTTAATGACAATCAAGCTCGATTTACAACATGAACGTAGATTTCCATTCACTTCTCGCCGAGGAAACGACCCTGGAGGTTTTTGATAATAGTTTATGTTAAAAAAGCGATTTTCCTAGAACCCACGGAAAATCCAATACTAAACTATTAGTGCCTAGTCCTTAGCATATTATATATAATTTTAATTATATATATGTTGTGTTAGGACTGATCATAACACTAACAAAAGACCAGAAATAATCCATGAAACTCACTAAAATGATAGTGCAAATTCGACAAACGGCGTTGCAACCACAAACAGTACAAAGACAATGAAACATTAGGCCTTATTTGTCACTCTAAACTGAAAACAAGGGTATATTATCAAACCGTCCCCTTGTGTAAGAAATGCACTCGCATCAACACAGGACCTTGCACTGTTAAGTGTAATACTTAACAAGGTGTACATCTGACTAAAAACTAACCGCAAAAAGAAAGGCTAGCCACTGGAAGTAAATCTGGCTACCAGTGATACTTACGATGTCATGCTGTTGAGCGAAAGGCATTATGCATACAGTGCTGAAAGACCACCACCAACAAGCCCGGAAGAAGCCTACATGTTTGAGGGAAAAGAATGCTCACCAAGACACCCGAAAACGAAGTCACGGGTATTTCCTTCTAAATACAACATCTAGCTAGAGTATTATTTTGATTCTAGAGCGATAAAAGTTTCGTATAACATATCTCTTGCCTCTATGCTAAATATTTCCAACCCCTTACAAATCAAATGCTGACGGAAACCTAGTAAGAACAAACACGTATTCAAGGTGCAAACTCTACTTGTTAAACCAACCTTTCGAAATGATCTTATGCCAATCAAACTCGGCATTTTTTCAACTGTATGCTATCTTGATATATTATTGCCTAAGCCCTTACTTTTGCCATTAAGACACCACTATCATGGAACCGATAATTACTTTCCAAGTAAGCGTGAATGCTGTGAATAGATCTATTTGGACTAAGCTTCTCCCGGTTGGTGACCTTATACTTTTGGTAACCAAACGCACTTCAATTGAAACATTCTATGCGCGTGTTGGAAAAGGCACCCGATGGGGCAATTATTATGATTATTTCTTATCTCAAGTCTCGGTGCATGAGCTTCCGGGCATGATTTGTTTTTCTATACTAATGTCATAGCATTAATCCACTTATAGGTGTATAACAGCTAACGTAACCCACTATTGAACTTGTATTCAAACAGTTTAACATAAACCTAGCATATCACTCAAACCTTAGTGTTGACCTTTTTAGCATGTTCTCTCATGGGTATTTGAGCAACTATGGCATGAGTGGCACAGACATAAAGATGCTGAAACTGTTTCATTCAAACTTAAAGTTTCATGTAGATTTTGGGACATCTGTTTGTAAAAACTCTGATGAAATAATGAATGATAACTTATCTTTTAAAAACGTCTCTTTTGAGTCATTTTCTATGATTATGACTGTTGTACTATGAAATAATACCATAGATTAGCTTCCACTGCTATATGTAAAAAATGGGGGTGTTATATAAATCGCCGAAATTCACACGTATAAATCGCTAGAATACTCAATGTATAAATCGCCGAAATTCACATGTATAAATCGCTGGATTCAAAGAAACGTATAAATCGCTGGATTCAAACAGTGTGTATAAAAAGCCGTCTTCGAACACTTCAAATCACTTAAAAACATAATTTTTGACGTTTTTACTTAAAATCACTTGTACTTCTTGCTATTCTAACACTATGAGAACCTTAAACACACAAACTTTATGGATTTGAACATAAAAAAATTTTGGATCAAGATTTTGACTCAAAAACAAGTGTTAACCAAAATACTCAAAAAGATGAAGATTTTTGATGTTTCCAAAGTTATGCTTTTAACTAAGCTTATACCAAGATAGAAAAACCAAAAAGTACTAATTTTTATGGTTCTTGAACACACAAAAGATAAAATCTTTTATCTATGTTCGAACCAAAACACACGCACCAAAACAAGTAAGAAACGCACACAACACCAAGCTATATCACCTCACCACAAACCCTCTCCAAGACATGGAGAGGTGTATAAATACAATGACTATGACCGGCCATGGTATGCTTGATGGGCTTACCATGGGCCTTGGGCCTTACTATCTTACTTAAGTTCTATCAATTATACTACGAGCCTTACATACAATAAATATGGAAGTGACCGATACTTTTGTATTCCTAACACTATTTCTGTTTAAGACATGATGAAGTCCTCTCCTATATGCTTATTGTCTAAGGCCTCAAAGAACAAATCATGGTTGTGGCATCGTCGATTAAATCACTTAAACTTCGGTACCATCAATGATCTTGCTCGAAAAGATTTGGTAAGAGGCTTACCTAGATTGAAGTTTGAGAAAGATCATCTTTGCTCGACTTGTCAACTTGGAAAAAGCCAGAAATATTCCCACAAACCCAAATCTGAAAACACTAACTTAGAAGTTCTTCATACCCTTTATATGGATTTATGTGGTCCAATGCGAGTGCAAACAATTAATGGGAAGAAATACATCTTAGTCATCGTTAATGACTATTCTAGGTTTACTTGGGTCATGTTTTTGAGATCGAAAGATGAAACCCTAGAGTTCGTCATTAAATTTATGAAGGAAATACAAGTCGGTCTCAACAAAACTGCCAGATACATCCGTACCGATAATGGCACATAATTTGTCAATCAAGTTTTGACTGAATATTATGAAAGTGTCAGCATTTTTCACCAAAAATCAGTTTCGAGGACTCCGCAGCAGAACGGCGTTGTCAAAAGACAGAACCGTACTCTTATGGAGGCTGCTAGGACAATGCCGATATTTTCCAAGGCTCCGATGTTTCTATGGGCAGAAGCTGTTGCTACTGCTTGCTACACTCAAAACTGATCCTTTGTTTGCACTCGTCACAACAAAACTTCATATGAGCTAGTGCATGCCAAAAAGCCTGATCTTATATTTCTCCATATTTTTGGTGCTCTTTGTTACACAACAAATGACAGTGAAGACCTTGGAAAATTAAGACCTATAGCTGATATTGGAATTTTCATCGGTTATGCACCAAATCAGAAGGGTTATCGAATCTACAACAAAAGAACCCGACGGATCATGGAAACAATTCACGTGCAATTCGATGAGCTGACTGAGTCGATGGCTCCTGTGCACATCAGTACAGGACCCGAGCCTATCTTGTTGACGCCTGGACAAATCAGTTCAGGTCTCGTACCAGATCCTGTCCATGCAGCTCCTTATGTACCACCCATTAATAAATATCTGGAGATGTTATTCTAATCGATGTTTGATGAATACTTTAAACCCCCGGGTGTTGAAAGGCCGGTCCCTCCTGCTCCCGCAGTTCAAGTTCTAGTTGTTTTAGCCAGTACACCTTCTTCTACAACAATTGATCAAGATGCATTGTCAACAAGCTATTTACCGTCATCATCTGTAGTACAACCTCCTATCTCACATCAAGGTGTTGCAGCTGGACCCACTATTGAAAAAAATCCTCTTGCTCAAGCTGACAATGATCCCTTCGTAAATGTGTTTGCTGTAGAACTTAGTTCTAATAAGTCATCATCTGGGATGTTAGTTTTGCTGAATCTACACAAGTTGTTCACCCACACAATCATCTCGGAAAATGGTTAAAGGGTCACCCACTGGATAATGTAATCGGTAATCCTTCTCGTTCGGTATCTACCAGAAAATAGTTAGCTACAGATTCCTTGTGGTGCCTTTACAATTCTGTACTGTCAAAAGTCGAACCCAAGAATGTTAAGACTGCTATGGATGAAGCTTGCTGGTTTGAAGCTATGCAAGAAGAAATCTACAAATTTGATCGACTTCAAGTATAGGAATTAGGTCCTAAACCAGACTGTGTTATGATCATTGCTCTCAAGTGGATTTACAAAGTAAAGCTTGAAGAGTGTGGTGATGTTTTGAAGAACAAGGCATGGTTAGTAGCGAAGGGATATCGACAAAAGGAAGGTATCAATTTTGAGGAATCATTTACACCAGTTGCACGGATAAAGGCTATCAGAATCTTCATTGAAAATGCCGCCAACAAAAACATGATCATCTACCAAATGGATGTCAAGACTGCATTTCTGAATGGCGAGCTGAAGGAAGAAGTCTACGTCAGTCAACCAGAGGGCTTTGTTGATCCCGAGGGCGTGGTGTAACACATTATCAAGGTTTCTTCTAGATAACAAGTTATCTAAGGGTGTGGTGGATCCTATGTTATTCACTCGAAAAACAGGCAAACATATTCTTGTTTAAATCTATGTCGATGATATCATATTTGCCTCGATTGATCCTAAAGCTTGTGACATATTTTCCAAAGAAATGAGTTCAAAATTTTAGATGTCAATGATGAGGCAAATGTCATTTTTCTTAGGATTCCAAGTTTCTCAAAGTCCCGGAGGCATTTTTATTAATCGATCAAAATATGCTCTCGAAGTATTAACAAGATATGGAATGGATTCATCTGACCATGTAGATACACCAATGGTTGATAGATTAAAACTGGATGAGGACCCCTTAGGGTTTCCAGTTGACCAAACTCGGTTTCGAGGTATGGTTGGCTCATTAATGTACCTCACTGCCAGTAGACCAGATCTAGTATTCGCCGTGTGCATGTGTACTAGGTATCAGGCTAAGCTTACCATTAACTGGGGACTTTGGTATCCAAAGGACACTGCTGTAAAACCCCATATTTAAGGTCACTACTATTTCCAGTCTCATAATTATTTTATAAATCTTGAAGAGTTTACTTTTACATTTTAGACGATTTTTATTAAAATCATCGATTTTAAAACGTTTGCGAATCGTACAATTTAAGTTTATCCGTTTTATCGATCGAGAAATCAACGAATGTCATATTTAGCCATGAGAGCTTATTTTATTTTAATTTTATTATTTTTCATCTTTTATCCTCGTTTGGCCAAAACCGCGTCAAAATAGTATTTTTACAATTTTTAATATTTTAACTTCGTGTTTTAAAAACAAATATTGTGGAATAAATGTTTTAGAAAAATAAAAATAAAAATATAATTTATATAAACCAAACACCCTCTTTAATTGTTTTAGGCTCCATCAAAACTAGAAACCAAACACCCCCTTATTATATTTTACTCCTACTAAATCCTAAACCAAACACACCCTTATATTTTAAAAAGCCCAAGTTACCAAGCCCACTCCCTTTTGATTGTGTTATAATCCGGATCCAACCCACACCCTTTTTTTTTTTTATAACCGAATAAACATATACACACACAAACGCAGGCAAAAAAGAAAAAAAACCATCTCCCTCTCCCTCTCTGTTTGTTCGACGAGCAGAAAAACCACACCACCATCACCATCAAAATCCATCAATCTTGATTCTTAAATCACTCCCATTCAATCCCAAATCACTCCTAAATTAATCCCCACCATTCTTTATAACCTCAAATTAATCATGCAAGGGTTTTTACAAGATTCTTGATTTTAAAGATTTTTGATATTGAAGGATTTTATTGATTTTATGTTTAATGGGTGCTATAAGGGTTTAATTGCAAGACTTGATTAAAAAAAAGTTAGGGTTTCATCTTTTGAGGTTGTTTGGGTTTTGGCTAAACAGGGAGGACAAGGAGGGTTTTTATTTGATCAATTACTTTCATTCTATTGTGTTGTAAGTTTATTTTTAAACCCTTTTTCATTGATTTAATTTTTCTTTGAATGCATGAGCTTGATTTTGATATTTTATAAGCTTGCATGTTCTTGGTATGTTTGATTTTAGGTTTGATCATGAACATCATTTTTTGATGTGTGAGATATGTTATTAGGATATGTTACGGCATTACAAGTGAATAATTGGTGATTTGGATAAGTTTTGATAGGATTTCTAGGTAGTTTTAGAGATTGTTTTTAGATCAGTAGCAAAACATGGATATTCCTAATAATTTTTGGCCTGGAGCCTGTGAATAAACTACATGGTTGGATAGATATAGTCTTAAGCTTCGCATGGCGAATTAGATGGTTTATCAACTCCTTCGGATGTGGGAGTTATGGCCGTTTTACGATTGCTAGTCAAATCTAGAACATCGTTTGGAAAACGAGTTAAACTGTAGGTTAATACTCTAAAATATAGGATAGGAAAGCTAATATCAGTAGTATACATCTTAAACTAACTTCTCCAAGTAGATTCACTTTAATTGCTATCGCGGTTTGGAAAATACGTTGGAAAATACGTCAAAATTAGTGTTTGGTAGGGAAATATTGGTAGGACCCTCGCCTGCTTAGACCATGAACAGTTATAAATATGTAAATTGCAGCAAACTTTTATTTTTTTTTGTTTATGGTTTTTTTATTTTTTTCTTTTTTCACTCTTATTTTTTTTGGTCTAATAAAGGTTCTTCATTAATTGATGGATTGTAGAAATAAGTTCAAGTACATTTTCGGCGAATTTGAGGAAAAGCCATAACGACCTTCGGATGACGTGGAATAGACCGATTTACGGAAAACACAAGTCAGTTCTGCACACTACTGTTTGAAAAGCGGGATTTTAACTCCAATTTTTTGCACTAAAGTGTTGGTGTTTTATAAAATAATGTTAAACACTATACACAACACATAAAATTTTATTCTGTCATGGAAACTAGTCAGTTCTAAACTACTATTTAAAAAAGGGATTTAACTCCAGATTTTTACACTAAAGTGTTGAGTTTTTAAAACATGGTTAAACACTATACATCATAAGTTTTAATCTATCTTTGGATTCAACTTGATTTCTATTATAGGATAGGATTTATGGTCAAAACCGTAAGCGTTAGAAATTCAGCAAACTTTCTGTTTTGAGTTCTGATTAGTAAAAACTCATTTCCCATGGATTGGTAAATGGTCTTGTAAAGTTGACTAAAAATTCAACAACATAGTTTTACGCCTTTTCATGAGAAATAAAAGTGGGGCCACATAGTAATAAGATAAGAATCGCTAAGCGAGACTTAGTAGACACTTAATGTAGTATAAGTGCAAGTTGTATACCAATTTGGGGATAAAAATACTTCGGTTAAGTTATAATGCAATGCCATGCATATCTCGGAAACATATCTCGTGATCATTCGATTTATTTTTACGTATCGATCTTCTTTATCATTCTAAGTCGCGTCACATCTTATAGGTTGTGCTTAGACGCTTCTCGCTCGTTCGATGATTCATCTACTTCTGGTCTTCATCACACCTCGGTGAGTTCATAGCCCCATCTTTTCTTCTTTAATGGTTTTCATAACTATTTTTGGGGTGAGAATACATGCTTATTTTACTAAGCAAAATTATTGATTCTAATTTCATAAGCGTTACATGAATGTTTTTACTAAAGACTTTACTTGCTTTTCACATGATTTCTAATACATGTTTGATAATTGGTTGTTTACTATTGAATTTATTAAAGCTTAAATTGATTACTAAATGATTTGAGATCATTGTTTATCTATTTACAAAACCGTGAATTTTGAACATATACATGTTTTAAATTAGACACAAGTGCTTGAAGGGTATTCTTGACCTGTTATTGCGAACTATCATAGGAGTACCTATTGCTAAAGACCCTAATATCGTGCACCGTTAACTACTTGTGATGGGTAGACGCTAGTGTAATAAATAGTACTATGGGGTGACTCCCCGTTCGGGGTCTGAATCCTTTTGGAACACCCACTTTCAACGGATATATTACTCTGAGAATTAGGTATATAGCAATAATACCAAATCTTTTAGGGCAAACTATAGTTTCTCGTCAAAGGGATCGGTTGTCCCGAGCTCAATGCGATAATTCTGTTACTTGACATTGCATTCGTTGTATTGTCGTTGGTTGATCTTATACCTTGTGGTCCACTACTAAGCATACTTGATTTATTAAATTACTACTTGGATTTCGAAACAATTCTTCTAAATGTTGTAACGCTACTTTTCTTACTAAAACATTACTTGATTTATATCAATACTGTTTTTACTTAAACCTATGAATTCACCAACATTATTATTGATGTTTTGCATGTATTTTCTCAGGTTATATCTTGTTAGCTGAGCATTGGGAGCATTCGAGACGCGTGGATATCAACAAAACTCAAGGACTCAGTTTTCTTCACATTCGATAACTTTTTTACTTCAAATATACAAAATGATTCATGTTTGAACTCTTGTAATCTTGTTAAATTATAAATTATTGGGACCTGATTTTACTCTAAAATTTTAATCGAATGTGACATTTTATTAACGTCTCTTTTGATGTCGTTTTCTGTAACTTGTACTTTATACTATGAAGTAGCACCCCAAAGTGGTATTCCGATGCGATGTTGTGATTATATGGGGGTGTTACAATTGTAATAGTAAATTGCACCAAGAGGGAAGCCGAGAATCATTTGAGGTAATTTAGTAATGGTATACCTTATATCCTAGTATTTCCTTCTTTACTGTCAGATCACAATTTATTCGATATCTTTCTCTCTTTCTTTCAGTCTTATTTCATTAATAAACTACTCTTGGGATGACCTCGGATTTACCAAATCTAAACTACTCACGACCAGGTTCTCTGCCCATTAATGCGTTTGAAAAGGTAAAACAAGTTTTATAAATTTAAAACTTGAATAAAAATATTTTAAAATAAAATACACATCACATATCCCAACAATCAACCCTTTAACTTAGTTGATACGCGTGATAAATCAGTCTATGAGACCCTAATAGAGAAAATGTCGAGTTGTTCATTAAATTTCAATTTTAGGATAGAAAAGGGGGATCCTAGTAACCTTAAGATTCCATGTATGATAGGGCATAAGTTCATTGCCAACGCATATATCGATTTAGATTTTCCCATGAATGTTATGTCCTTAGCCTACTACAATGCCATTAGAAATCAGGAGTATGAAAATTTTATTAGGATTGGAAAGGATATGCATGTGTTTGTAGGGAATATGAGTCATGTCATGAATTTCACCATTTTTAAGAATGTTGAGGCAAACATTGACCCTAGCTTATCTCAAGTAGTTTTTGGATAACCTTTTGTGGAAACAACTAAGCTAATACTAGATTTTGAAAAGGGATTAATCACATTCACAGACGAAATTAAGGAAGTTACTTTTAAAACACCATATAAAGATCCAGAAATTGAAGACTTGACTAGTGAAGGGCATGATCTATTGTCATCTACAGTAATACTTAGCAATGATGATTTTAGGAGAGGATGTGAAAGCCCGTTGGATTTAGAGGATGGATTTTATAAAGATGTTGACAAGCTTGGTCTAGATTATAATTGGAAAATTAAAAGGTTAGATATTGAAGGACCCCTTGAAACCAAGAATGGTATGACAAGCAAAGGAGTCACGTAAGGAGAGTGACTCTGAGTCTAGCTAAAAGACTCGTTAATAAATAAAAGTGCTTGTTGGGAGGCAACCTAATCATTTATTTTATGCATTTTAAGAGTGTTGTGTGTTTTTAATTTTCATTATTTGTCTTATATGTTTGAATTATATGTGATCATGCTTTGTATTTCCCTCTTGATACCCTTTTAAACACAGAAGTCAATAACATCCCGTTTTAAATTCTGTTCCATTATCACCATTTAATAATTTTAACCTTTTGATTCCTATTGGTCTATATTTGTTTATAAAGTCCATTAAGGAATTGCACTAGTTTCATCCTTAGGTTCTTAAGAAAAAAATGTCTAACTAAATTTTTTAACTGCTTAAATTCATCAGTGATAACCAAACAATAGGTCTTATGGTTTATGCTTCTGACAGATGTAGGTCCAAACAAGTCCATATGAAGTAGTTGTAGGGGGTGGCTAATAGAGCTAACTAACTTGGCCTTACAAGAAGCTTTGTGTTGCTTTCTTTTCTGACAAGCACACAGTGTGGTCATTTTAGAAAAGCTTTGTAGGTTAAATCTCTGACATGGTTTCATTCAAAGTTGTGGAGGTTTTTTCGAATTTTAACATGACCCAACCTCCTATGCCATTTGTTAGATTCATCAGTTGTAGCCTTTGCAATTAAACAAGCCAAACCTCCTGAAGGAACAATGTTCTCTAAATTGAAACTGTACATTATCTGTTTTTGTTATGGGGACTTTAGTATATTTGATTTTAATCGGTATCTTAAAATCAGGAGACAAAACAAGAACATTCAGTGTAGTACAAATAACCTTGTTCTTTTTGTCACACATTTGTTTTTTTAGTCCACAGAAAAGGATGAAAAGGCTGAAGTTCTTTCCACAAAGCTTACATCTCAAAATTAAAATTACCAGTTTTTATTTTCCCTTTACCAGTAATATAGACTTTACATACCTCAAAGGCAACAAGGCCACATTAAAGTCTTGAAAGTCAGATGGTAAGCCTTGTTCATGTCATGGACTGGAACATCCACTATAAATAATTATTTATTCTTTAGAGTTCTATGTGGATTATCCCCCCCCCCGCACAATTTTAAAAGAATGTGATATAGACTCTCTTAGGGAACAAGTGTTTGGGATTGAGTCTGGCATAGTGGATCTTTAAAGTTGATAAATTCTAAGGCTAGATAATTTGTATTTGGAGAGAATATTATTGTTGTATCATGGTGTTCTTCATTTAAACCTGATGAGGAACTATCAGCAGATGTACTTTTTCCCAACAGTAACAATAATTCTTTTCCTTAGAGTATAAAATTTTGGTTGACAAAATTTGTTCTTAGTACTGTTGTTCTTTGAAAGGCCTTGATGTTGGTGAATGAGTTTTTGTGAATAACATTTGCTGGTCTTTTATCATTCACAATGGGCTTAACGTATTAACTTTCGAGACAGTGCTAGTTGTTACTGTCTGTTTGTTAACTTTTTGTCTAAAGTCTAAAACTGTTAGTATGCTGCTTTAGCAGTATTAACTGGATTAATTTAGTTTCTTGTTTGTACTGCTAAATGAACAAATTGATTCTGTTTGTTTACCCTTTGAACATTGTTCCAAGTTGGTTTCCTCTCCCCTCTTTCCATTACCTTAGACATATTTTTTTGCTTTGTTCACTTGTTTTGACAATTTTAAATGATCAATCACAATCTCGTATAAATGACTAAAAACAAACCACAGACAAAAACATGAGCTTTCAGTAAACCCATGCCCCAATTCTTTGTTGTTAACCTTAGGTTTTTGACTATGTGTAGACTGATTCTTAAATTTTCCCTAGGAGTTTTTACTTGCTTGTTAGCAAAACTAGGTGTATTAAGTCCTATTTGTACAGACACATACTCATCATCACTATCTGATTCATACTCCTCAATGATAGGAGCATCAGACCAAACCTTAGGTTGAACTTCTATTGGTGATTCATTGACAACTGGTTCAGACACTAATTCAGAAGGTTCTGTACTAGTGTTAGAGTCACAGGTATCAAGTTCAGTTGTTTGAGATTCAGATTCACTTGGTTGAGACTTTCTTGGACCATATGTATATTGTGAGTCATCTATTTCAATATCAGGTCCAGAGGGCAAATAATTCCCTGTCATGGGTGGGGGTACTGCTTGCATTTCAGATGTTTTACCAAGCCTTTTATGCAAAGGTAGATTTTCAAAATCACTTTTATTGCCCTTAAAGACACTTTGGAAAACTTCATTTTCATAACTCAAAATCCCACTATATCTGTAATCACCATATCCGAGCCCAAATTTATCACTGGCACTCATAGGATAATTTACAATTTTACCAAGATTTTTTGAAGAATGATTCCATTTGTCTACTATTACTTCCAAATCATCTTTTTCTTTTTGAGCTTTAGCCAACAATTTCTTATGGTATTAGAACAGCTGTTTTTAATCATCTAAATCTATTTTCATAAATTTGATTTTTTGTTCATACCAAAGTTGACCTTGTTGATGGGCAACTAACTGTGCTTCAACTTTCTTAAGACCTTGAGTATAAGCCTTTATTTCTACGCTAGCATCACTAAGTTGCTCTCTTTGAGCATCATAGAGTCTTTTAAGGTTAGTATAAGACTCTTTACACTCATTTGAACAGGAATTTACCTGTGTGTCTGATCCTGAGCTGTTGCTAGCCATGAAAGCAAAATTTTCATCATCTTCTGAATGAGTTGTCCAGTCAACACTTTCTCCATCAACTGTCACCAATGCTTAGACTCTTCTTCTTTCAGTTCTTTTCCCATCTTTATTTCCAGAATTCCATCCATCCCTCCTCCTGTTATCTTCCTTTGTTCTACACTCTCTTGCAAAATGCCCTGTTTTGTGGCAGTTGTAGCATTCCACTCTTGGTTTATCAAAACACAAACCAGGTTCTTTTTGCATCAAACTGTAGCTTTCTAACAGTCTATTGTAAGGACTTCTGTATTCTCATGGAAGATCATTGCAACTTGCCATTTTTAAGCCAATTTCTTCAAGGTCTATTTCATCAAACGGGTCTAAGTCCCTAATGATACAATTGAGCTGACAACAGATTGATTGCAAGCAAGGAATATGATGATTGTTTGTTCATGCTTTGAATAATGACCAGAAGTATGGAAAAACACCATGAGCGGTACTAACATCATTAGTACTGCTGGTGTTTTCAGAAACAAATGCTACATTTTGCAAGTTGAAGAGATTGCAGCAGAGCCTTTTTATATCATTTTCAAGACTTTAGTGTTGTACAAGTCATCAAAACTGAGTCTGTCCATTCATGGTTTTGTTCCTCGTAATTAGGTAACTTGTAACAAGCAGAAGGTAGAGATCTTAGGGAATTTTCTGATTTGTTCTTCAGATGATACACTGCTCCATGAATCTTAGATGACTGAGAAGACTTTGGAATCTTCTCATAGCCTTTGTGAATACCATCTGTGTTGGATAATTGAATCCTTCAAAACTGTTGCGTCCTATAAACAATGTATTTGCATCTTTTTGGATTCATCATTTCCACCAAATCTGGATTTGATGGCATTCCACATTTCTTTGCATCAGTCATTTATGGAATTAGCTAGATGATCTTTGGTATGGCCAGTTGCTAGGTTGTCCTGCATTTTTCTTTCTATTTCTTGGCAACTAATGCTTATGCTGTTTTAGGAGGAAAATTTTAAGTTGTCCTGTTGTATCAGTTGTGACTGACACAGGACCATTCCCATTTTGGATAACCTCCCAAATTGGATAGTCTGTATGAGCTAAGTAGTGTTCCATCTTCATAGCCCATATATCATATTCTCTCTTTTTGAGAATAGGCAGCTTTATTGTTGAGACTGTATGAGGAGTTTGTTGTGTTGGTGTTTGTTGTGTTGCTGGTAGAGGTGGTGGTGGTGGATTCTCATCTTGTGTTTCAGACATGTTTAGATTTGTTGGTTAGAGATTAATAACTGGTTTTTTACTGTTTCTGTTCAGGTTTCTCATAGCTCTGATTTACACTGAAGGTCCCTGAGAAGACGGACATGGATGGTATTGTACACACCTATAAAGCTTGTCTTGTAGCAAAGGGTTATACTCAACTCTATGGGGCTGATTATGAAGAAACGTTCTCACTCGTCGCTGACATTAGAGCTATTAGAATTCTCATATCTATAGCGGCGTTCTATGATTATGAGATATGGCAAATAGATGTCAAAACTACATTCTTAAATGGTTATCTTGATGAAGACATTTATATGGTACAACCTGAAGGTTTTGTTGATCCTAATCATCCCGGAAAAGTATGCAAGCTTCAAAGATCCATTTATGGTCTTAAGCAAGCATCAAGAAGCTGGAATAAAAGATTTGATGAAGAAATCAAAAGGTTTAGTTTTGATCAAAATCTTGATGAGCCATGTGTATATCAAAAGGTTAGTGAGAGTAATGTTACATTCCTCATCATGTATGTTGATGACATAATCATCATGAGAAATCACATTCCAAGTTTACAAAATGTAAGGCTTATCTTGGAAAGTGTTTTGCTATGAAAGATTTGGGGAAGCAACATTTATTCTTGGAATCAAAATCTACAAAGATAGGTCAAAGCGATTGATTGGACTTGGTCAAAATGCTTACATGAATAAGATCTTAAAGAGATATAAAATGGATAATTCCAAACATGGTCATATACCTATGCAAGAAAGACTTGACTTGAACAAAACACAAGGTGCTTCAACACCTAAAAAGGTGAAGCGTATGCAAAATGTACCTTATGCTTCGGCTGTGGGTTCCATTATGTATGCAGTAAGATGCGCTAGACCTGATGTTATGTTCGTGCAAAATATAACAAGCCGGTTTTAACAGAATCCTGGTGAACTTCACTGGACTGTTGTGAAAAATATTCTTAAGTATTTAAGAAATACTAAAGATATGTTCTTGGTTTATGGTGGAAATCGAAAGCTGAACTTCGAGTTGATTGCTATTGCGATGCTGGATTTGAGACTGATAGAGATGATACAAAATCTCAGACAGGATATGTCTTCATTTTGAATAGAGGCGCAGTGGACTGGAAAAGCTCCAAGCAAAGTACTACTGCAATGTCTACTACAGAAGCTGAATACATAGCTGCTTCAGAAGCTACGATGGAAGTTGTTTGGATTAGAAAGTTTATTTTAGGGCTGGGTATAGTACCAACAATAAACAAACCTATTAGGATGTTTTGCGATAATTCAGCCGCACTTCATTTTGCCAACGAATTGGGAGTTCAAAAAGGCGTCAGATACTACCATAGGAGATATCATTATGTTCGCGAGAGTATTGCACTAGGCGAAATAAGATTTCTTAAAGTTTACACAGATAACAATTTGGCTGATCCTTTTACGAAGGCTTTACCTAAAGGAAAGCTTACTCAACATGCTAGGAGCATAGGACTTCGTTTAGCCATTAGTTTCATGTAGATATGTGTTTAGTATTTGGATAAGGGATTTTTTAACAATTTATTTTATGATAATGATACTTGGTATTTTGTTATTTTTATCTTAAATTATGTCATATATTTGTATGTTTAAATCCATGAATAATAATAGTTGTTATTCTAAATTAATCCATTGTCGATTAACAATATAGGAATATTGTTAAATTACGACAATTCTGAGTGATTGGTGATATTTTAGATATTAAGGATATGTCCACCAAACTCACATGATATTCATAAGATGAATATTAGATTTCCCCAACACAAGAATATTACTTTATGGATCGTCGTCATTAAGTAAATCTTGTAAGTGATTTTATTTACAAAATCCTTAGACTTGAGATGCAAGTAGGTCTTGCATATGTGGATAATCCTTCTTGATCTAGTCTAAGTTATCCTGAAAAATGGATAACTAATAAGGGCTATTTCAGAAGTGATTTTGAAACATGATGACTTGACACTTGTAGTCAATATAGAATTTGTTCCTTCAATAGTTGAAGAATGATGCCACTGGGCCCCTCGTAGAATTAATCAGATGTGTGTATGGCCGTACCCGAAAACTCATGTAGATATGTCTCATTGATTTTCGGTAATCTTGATTAGTTACATATACGAGAAACAGAATCGTTAAATAATGGAATGACATTGATCCATATCCATTTTTAACACGGTATCGGAAACAAAGGGATTGTAAATTCATAAATCATTTGTCCGTGTCTTTATGAAACCACACTCGGATATTTCTGGGAGCATTGGCGTGTTGCTAGACGCTTACCAATGTTATTATATAATTTATACATGTCCAAGTGGGAGCTGTTGGAATATGAACAAATATAAATTATATATGTTCGGGGATTATTTATTCGAGCCTAAGGGGACGCACGCGTTAATACGTAAAACAATTAAAGAATATATTAAATGTAATATATTTATGTGATAAGCATAACTTATGTTAAATAGTTAAAGTAAATATTTAATGAGTTATTAATATGGCATTTAAGGAAAAAGAAAGTAACGGTTTTCTTTTTAATTGGCCATAAACCCCTATTAAGAAGGTGAGAGGGTTTTCCTTGTAAGCACAAGGAATTTAGCCTATAAATAGAGGTTAAGGGATTCATTGTTGATGAGCCTTGAAAAATATAATCCCTAAATCTCTCTCCATCTCTTTTGTTTAATCGATCAACCAAAACTCAAAAGGGTTTTTCGGTTCTTGTGTTGGTTCGATCCAAGGGGAAAAACCACAAGGGTTTCAATCGTTGATTTCTACGAGAACGTGGTGGTTTTATTGCTTATCACTACTAGTACTAGCATACTTAATTGTTTGCTAAAGAACGTATAGTGTGTGGAAGCTTAGAGGAATCATACTTTGATTCTTGTGGTTTCGCGTGGTATTATACACACGCGTATATAGAAGACGGTGTTTACGGTTACCTTTTAACGCGTGTTAGTCGTTTCGAGCTAAAAGTACATGTTTTCTATCTTGTTAATTATTGTGTTCTACACGTGACCATTTATTCCGCTGCGTACTCGTGTTAATTTAATTGTTAATTAGATCATAAAACCCAACACTTTTGTTCAATTCCTGTTCCAAACATACATGTGAAGTCTGTAACATCAACAGTGGTATCAGAGCAAGTAACGATCCAGGGAAGAACAAGTGCAGGTGGCGATCGATTGAAGGAATGAGAAGAAAGCCTCGTGATTTTTGCCTTAATTAACAGTAGTAAGAAAAAGGACTATCATTTGTGTTGTTTTTTCCTCGTGTCGACAACCACCAGAGAACAAAAGAGGTTTTTTTAGAACCGAAAGAAAGAAAGAAGAAGAAGGATTCGAAGGAGCGAGGGTTGAAGCAGCAAGTCTGACCCAAAGATAAGAACCAAACTTATCTTTCTGTTAATTTCACTTTTGTTCTTTCCTTAAAATCTGAATATATCTATACGTATATATTTTATGATTGTAAAATATCTTTAAGTATTCAAAGTAGTAAGATTTGATAAATTATTTTACAAAAGAATTAAAGTTTATTTTTAAGAAAAGGGATGTGAGTTTTATTAAAAAAAAAAAAAAGTAAGTAAGAAATTGAACCCTTGTGGTTCAAGTAAGAAAGTAAGAGAAACCTTAGTGTTTCACAGTAAGAGAAACTTTTGTTTCGAAGCAAGTAAGAAACTGATCATACGATCAGAAGCAAGTAAGAAAGTGATCACACAATCACAAGCAAGTAAGAAAGTACGCAAGTAAGAAAGTAAGCAAGAAACAACGTAAGTAAGAAAGCAACAAAGCATGACGAAAGGAGAAACATCTACACCAACTCGTGAGCAAAATATAGCACTTCAATGTCCGAAACTGAATGAATCAAACTACACCACATGGGCAATTATGATGGAAACAATCTTAAAGGCTTATGGCCTTTGGGAAACACTTGAAGCTACAGAAAAAAGTATAGTGAAAGAAGATTACATACAACAAAAGCATATGATTTCTCACAACATTGCCAAGATAATTCTATGCAAGTTGCACAGTTACGAGACTGGCAAAGGAAGTAGGGAACAATAAAGGTACGATATATAGAGAGGACCGAGTTCAGAAAGCACAACACAAACTATAAGTAGGCGAAATGTAGACTTTGAAAATGAAAAACAACGAATCCTATAAGCGACTTTGCCAGAAAATTAGGAAGCATAAGAGGCAAATTTAAAAGTCTTGGTTCAACCCTTAAAGACAAAACACTCGTCAGAAAGTTGCTAAACTCCGTTCCAAATAAGTTTCTACCAATCGTGGCATCTATCGAGCAATATTCCGAGATTGATAAAATGTCATTTGAAGAAGCAATGGGAAGGATAATAACTTTTGAAGAACGCATCAAAAGTCAAGATGAACCAGAAGAAAGTTATCAAAACAAACTTCTAATGGCAAGATCAAGTAATCAAAATCATGGTAGTGGTCGAGGAAGAAACTTTAGTAAAGGAGAAAAAGAACGTGGAACAAGTTTTCAACAAAATACAAGAGAACAAAACAAGAAAGAAATGAGATGCTATGAATGTGGTGACTTAGGTCATTTTGCACGTGAATGCACCAAATGGAAGAAGAAAGACAAGGAAGAAAAAGCACACTTCATTTATGAGACTGACGATGAACCAACGCTGCTGTGAAGAACAAGATAAAAGCAAGTTGAAGACCTACCTTAAACCAAAGTTTAGTTTAAGGGGGAGTGTTGATAGTTAACCTAAACTTTGGGTTAAATATATCAAGTCAGAAAGTTTAGTATATTTTATGTAATTATGTAAAATTCTGTATAAACCCAAATTGTATTGGGCTGGGTCATAGATAACGGTATAAACCGTTTCTTTAGGTCGTGACTTTTACTTTTAGTGAATCAGTGTGTTTCTTTGTTCTATCAGGCATGAAGGCACCGATTCATCTAGTATATATAGGGCGAATTCTGTAATCAAAATTCAATTCAATTTGTTCAATAGTATTAGAATCTCGTTTCATATTCAGTTTCTGCACTTAATACTTTTGTTTCAATTCCTGTTCCAAACATACCTGTGAAGTCTGTAACATCAACACTCTTTAGGAAGAAAACATAACATCAACACTCTTTAGGAAGAAAACTCAAATATTTACTCATGTAGACAAACAATATGATTCATGCTCTATATAACACTTTCATTAATTAAGCCATCCTTGATGATTATTGACCGGTTAAACTGTCTTCACTTTTGGAAGAAATATAAAAAAAAAAAATAGCATCAATGCTGTTAGCGAACATGCTGATAAAAGTACTAAATGAGAAGCGCAACTCTCTGGTAACCCATACTTATTCTGCAGGGTGAAGGGGCACAACGTTCCCCGATAATGTATGCTTGCTAAATAAAGCACGCGAATCATGTTTTATATCTAACAACTTTACTCTATAAGTAATGTTGTGCTTCTATTCTTAATCATTGTGCCCTCACATGCTTACCTACTCACACTCATGCCAAAAGTCTTTCCGTTATAGCAGTCTCTCTATCCTCGTGTACGGATATGACTGTCTACATCCTATACCTCCTCAATACCCCACTCCGGCCGAATTGGGTGTTGTTGCTGTTGTACAAAGTATAACGGCACTTAAACACTAAAAATATACCTTAGTTTGGCCGTCTCTTTCTTTGTCTATCAGGCTTTAGTCACCCATGCCCACCACTGATGTGTCCAGCTAGATATTCAGTCTCTGCTCTAAGGTCTGCAAATTGTATCCTACTTTTCGTTAACTAAGACTTGGTATTTGATAGCGTCTTTTTGCACTTATTAGTCACTATAAGGCGTACGTATCATTTGACCTAGCATATTTCTGAATATTAGTTATTCAGAATCTATTTTACGGTTTGGGTGACCAAGTTCTTGCATATAATTGCCGTCTTATTATTTGCAATCGCGGAGATAAAATTAACTATTACTAAAATCAAATGGGAAATGGTCAGCTATGTGTATTTATCATGCCTGCTCGTGTGAAAAGTGGTATGTGTGGATTCAGGTTTGAATATATACTGTTCCATATTACTCGCGGGTGTTGGGGTGCTTATTTGGTCTCTATGTTCGTCCTTTTTCTTTCTTAACTTGTTTAGGTTTTTGGGACTGCTTTCCCTTGATTTTGGTTTTTGTTCCTTTTTTGGTCAGCACCCTTTAGGAAGAAGACTTAGGGGGTGTTTCTTTTCCATTTATTCACTTAGTGAGGTTAATTCTTGATAGGGCCCACACATATATTCATGTTTCTTTTCCTCGTAATTCCACTAAATGGTCTGGTTTGGGCAGGAAATAAAAGGGCGACTTCGCAATCCAGACACTCAAAGGATATCCTATGTGACACATATACCCTTGGTTGTTTCTCTCTTATCTTCACTTCTCAATTCTCCCTGTACTCTTTCGGTTTCCAAAGTTCACACTATCTCCAAATCCGTGATGTTACCTGTCGACATCTCCCACATCCCCCGGTCATCATCTCTGTATGTCATCCCCACATAGGACCTTTCACTGTCCGTCACCCTCACGCGACCACTTCTTTATCATTTATTTTCACAGATCTTTGAAAGAACTTCTTGTTATTTAATGTTGTGAGGTTGATGTTTGTGTTACAAAGTTGTTTTCCTCATATCTTTCACCGTCCGTCACCCTCACACTCACCCTCTGATGCATAATAAGAAAAGTAACATCTCCTCATATACTTATATATAACACGCCACACATTACATGTTATTTCGAAGGAATTTCTTTTGATGCTGGGTAGCTGGATAATTGAGAATAAGCGAACCTGTTTTACTTTTACTGTTCATGTCATTATATATGATATCTGTTTGTTCGTATTGATCAATGTTATAGGTTGTCCTCTGTGTGATTGTCAGTGATTGTTGAATAGAGTGACGGAACCAGGACACAATTGGATCAGGTGCATTTACGAAAATTTATACGAAACGAGGAACACAAATTTTTGGGATCAGGTGCACTTAGGAAAAATTTAACAAAATTTAAACACATACCTTCAAATTTAACACTACGCCTCAAAATTTAACACTACGCCACAAAATTTCATGGGGGTCCTGGGACCCCCCGGGACACCCCCTGGTTCCGTCCCTGGTGTGAATGGTTGCTTAGATTTCTGTTTAAAGGCTAAATGGTTTTAGTATGTGTAAGCGAGCACACAACGAGCACACGGTTTTGAAAAGAACTCTTTTGCACTTAAATTTTGAAGAATTTACAAGTGTGATTACCACTTGTTATTTTTAAAAACCTTTTTTTTAATCACAAAACACTTTTTAGGATCCACTATAAAAACATGTGAAAAAACAAACACAAGCTAACTTTGCATTAAGTGAATAACTACTTAGCTTATATAAGCTTTGTTACTATAGGTTTTAACTTTTTGTTCGACTAATTTATAAGCTTTGATCGTCACACTTATTTAAGCCGGGGTAGACGAGAAAGCCTTCTTTTTTAGGAGTTTGGCATTGACTAGTTCAAGTTATTTCCTCAAAGCATGATTTAAAAAACCCTCACAATCTTTTTACCACTTGATGGGAACAGAGTTATATGAAAATCATTTGTCCATTTGTACTCACTTTGCTATGCAACAATAGAAGTTAGAATAGAGTAAGTAGACCACGTCAACTGGATGAAAAAAAAAATGCATTTATTTTGTCCAACGTAATAAAGTATTACCTGGAGAATATGATTCCTTTGGTTTCAATTCCACCAGCAACACGTGTTAACTTTATGAAAACTGAAGCAAGAAAGATCTTTTAAATATATATATACTATTTGGCGGTTAAAACGCTGTCGTTTTGGCAGCGTCGCTACAGTACCCTGCCCAATGGGCTTTCATTTTGGGCCGACCCATTTGGCAAATTTTTTTTTTTTAGGTAATGTAAAAAAAACCGCTCGGCATAAAATACAAAAATATTGACTTATTCAAATAAAAATATACTCGCGACATGAGGCCCAACAAATAAGCTCATATAAAAAAAAAACTATTAAACATGAGACCGAAAAAATAAACCCGCACAAATAAAAAATAGAAAAGAATAAAAATAAAATTTTAACGCATAATTATTTTTTCGGCCTCATGTTATTTTGAATAAATTTTTTTTTATATGAGATTATGTGTTTGGTCCCATGTCCGATATTTTTTTGTTCCCATAAAAAAAAAACAAACTATTAAAATGAGACCGAAAAGAATAAACCCGCCCGCACAAATTAAATATAAAAAATTTTGTTCGGCCCTAAATGGAAAAACAAAAGTAGCTGATTTATTCAGATCAAAAAATACCCACGACATGACGCCTAACAATATAAACCCATATAAAAAAAACAAACTATTAAACATGAGACCGGAAAAATAAACCCGCACAAAAAAAAAAAACTTAACGCCTCACATCAATTAATGTCACGCATTAACGCGAACAATCATGCTTAACACATATTTACCCAAATCTCATAAAATTATATTAAAAAAAAACAAAAATGAAATAAATCCTTTAAACATGAGTGCCCAATAAATAAGCACATATAAGAAAAAAAAGCAAAGTATTAAAACATAAACCGAAAAATAAAACTAAAAAAAAAATTAACGTCCGCAACATCGGCACGGTCAATCACACTTGATTCATCTATAGTAAATAGCTTGTTTTCCATAGCAAGAGCAAAGTATAATATATCTCACGAGTACATTTTGAACATTCAACTCAGAACTTAAAACTTATGTTCCATTTAATTAATAAAAGGATTTACATTGTTGTGGAAGGCAAGCGGGCAACAAGCTACGCCGCTAGCCCTTTTTGGATTGCAAAGCCAATACATTTAAAAACCACATCCGTGTATCTATGTGTCATAACATTTTTTTTCATAACCCCGTTGAACTCGGCTAGTTTCTTCACCCGCCTCCGGTGCAAGGAAACCAAAGGTATCAAACCAAAGGAATAAACACATGTTGATTTTCAATGCACAACTTTCTCGTGTTTTGTCACTCAGAAAATAATCTCTAACATGTGATACTTGACACTTTTTCATTATCTTATTAGTTTTTTTTCATAATTTATTTTAACCATCATTCACGGTCATGTGTTATCACTAAAGTGTGAGATGTCTCGTTTTTAGATTCTGTTAATTGTAAGAAACTCTAAAGAGTTTACGTTATTTTTCTGAAAAAGATAAACTTTCCCCAATTTTAATATGTGCGGTGGTGGATTAAACGTTACGAATTAATCAGCCAAAATATCAAAAACCACGACGGAAAGAAAAACAATTTAGCTTAATAATTTTTTGTAGTTAAAATGATAAAATACATGAAGTAGTAAAAAATGATTGAAAATGGGCCTAGAAGTTGACGTAATCACACGTAGTGGGCAGAAATACCGGGGAATCTAGTGGGCCCACGGTCTGCCACCTTCCTGACCCACTAATATAGAATCCAGCCAGTAAACCACTTTCACTCTCAAAATTGGTATGATTAGTAACTGAAAAAAGCGCGGTAAACATAGCCGTTGTAAAAAATAGATGGCGCCAAAACAAACCAAAATATAACCGAGATGTTTTTTTATAAGTTTCCCTTCATATTTAACTTTTGCCCGCACTCTAATTCCTTCCTTAATACTCTTCGCATTCATTTCATTATTTTTCGATATGGGGTTCTCGAAGAAGAATGATTGTATGATTAGTGGGATCACGATATGTGCTCCGTTGTCAGTATCGACTAAGAAACTGAGTAGTAGTGGTGATGATGAGGGGGCGAATGGTTTAACGACTCCGAAAGCGAAGGAATTGAGGCTGTTAGAGTGTCCGATGGCGCCGAGGAAGCGTAAGGCGGTTAAAAGAAGTGACAAGAGTGAAAAAGCTGAGTTTTTTACTTCTCCTGAGTTGGATTTGTTTTTTGAGAATTTTGCAAATAGTGGGAACGTTAACTCGAGTTTCTAGAGTTTCAGTTTTGGCTTTTACATATGTTCTATTTTTCGTTTTGGGAGCTATTTATACAGATAGAGTATAGTACATTAATAATAAAGATGAGATTTTTTATTAGTATGATATTATTGTCTTTGCTGATTTTGGTTTTTCATGATTAATGTTGCATTGCTGTTGGTCTTTTTTTCTCAAATAATGCATACAGTGTGTATCAATTCAATCTCGAGTACCTGAGTTACTTATTTAAATTAGATAACTGTGAAGTAAAACTAGATTTCTTTGGAAAAAAACCCATAGAATGTTGGCTGTGAAAGATCATCTCAGAAATGTGTATGTTAGTAAAAACTATGTGCGCTAAACATACAATCAAGAGAGCAGTCTCACTAGAGTACGTTATGACTGTCTAGATCATAACTCTCAAATAACCTGCTTTGGTGGGATTCGGTATTGTTGTTTGTTGTGTGCTAAACAAATACTAATGATCTGAAGTCTTAACTTTTTGTAAAAAATACTGTAACTAAACCAGGCAAAATTCAGAAAACGTTCCTAAGAAAAGAACTGTTGCGCTTTCTAAGTAACTCAGCATCTTTTGTTTGTCCAGTAAGTTTTGAGGATAGGTACAAATATACTAAACATGATGGTAAGCTTTATAGTTCTCCTTTGTACTTGAATTCAAATTAAAATTGCCTAGATTCTGTATCATTACGTAAAGTACAGATTAATCTCTATCTTTGGCTCGTTTAAATTTCGTTAGATAGATTAGAAAAGACATTATTAATATGTTTTATATTGTTTTATATTTGTTTATATTTATGGGTCAAAACTGTAACTATAGAATGGGTTGGGTCGTACCCCCAGGAAACCCAAAAGGTTTAGCAGTTTTATGTCAGTTATTATGAAACGACATAATGTTTCTCAGGAACTTTGGGACATGTCGTTTCAGTAGTATTAATAGAAAGGTTGAATTGTAAACAAAATTCATCAAATATCATTTCTATTTTTACAACAATTTGTTCTTTGTTAAATTGTATCCAAACACCCCTGCAAAATATGGTTTCGTATAACCACATCATCAGGAAGAATTTGCGCCTGCAAAGGGCTGCCAATTCGCAAAGACTACAGTGGTATCAGAGCCGATGGTTCGATACTTGGAAGAAGAAGCCAACCTATCATCAATGGAACAATCACGAGATGCGGTACTCTCTGTCAAATGGTACTGCCGAAGTCATACAAAGAAATTGCTGTAACAGAAGATTGTCCCACGAAACAAGAGCAATGCTGAAAGCGAAGATAAAAGAAAACGAAGCCTACAATACTTCTGGTGTATGCGCAACACTCAAACAAACCAGGAAGGATAAAAGGGCTAGATGTTTCGCTTGCAAAGAAAGAGGCCATGTTGTGTGGAATTGCCCTCATAAAAGGAATAAGATGAAAGGGAAAATAGAGGCTTCACAGCCTCGGTACACCGTGAAGATACTAAAGTATCCGAAGTGTGTACACTTGACTACGGATTTCATGGTAAACGGGTCAAAGGATTGGAACCGAATTTGGTATATTAGCAAGGAGTATAAGAATCATATGACGCCGGTAAAATCAAACTTCAAAAGGATGAAGGGCGAATTCAAGATGTTGGAAAAAGAAGAAAGGCAAAGAAAATTCATATTTTCTTATGGAGTCGGGGAGGCATTTGTGGAAACCGAGAACGGAACAAAGGTAATTTCAAATGTATTTTACACACCCGAAATTACTTTAAATGTGTTAAGTTTGGAGCAATTAGAGAACCAAGGGTATGTTGTAACTGTTGAAGGGAATAAGTGTGTCATTAAGTATATGTTTGATGAGGATAGAGGCATGTTGGATGCGAATGAGGATAGGGACATGGTTGAGGATTCAACAGCCATGGTTAAAAGCCACAATGAATATTTAGACGATTATTTTAAGTCTATTGATCCAACGGAAGAGTGTTCTCTAATCAAAGGTATGGAAGATCTTAAAATGAAAGAAGAAGACACACATGACTATTGCGATGACGGTAATTTAAGTTATGAAAGGAACTTTATTACACTGATACGATAAACTCGTTTCCAGAATTTATACTCTTACATTGATCTTGGTTAAGATAGATAAATAAGTTAATCCGAATTGGGAGATAATGGGAAAAAGTTTATGAATTACAGAATGGTTTCTATATTGATTATATGGTCAAAAGTGCTAGAAAATATGACACCCGAAATAGGATTGAATAAAATTGATTACTAGCACTATTACAAGTTTGATGGACGATATGGGGCTACATGAATTGTCTCCGTTGCCCAAAATAAAAAATGTGGCAAGGTTGCAGAATTAAATTGGTTTAGGACAGGAACATCAGGATGAGTTCAAAGAGTTATACAAGGATATATTGGCATGGCTTAAGGTTACTACTAGATAAGCGAAGAGATCAAAGCATGGAAAGCCGGGAATTGTGGGGGAAAATTGCATTGGAGATGCAGGAAATGGAAGGCCACAAGGCGATGCAAGGATGGAAGACGCGGAAGTAGAGGAAGGAAAGCCAGACAAGACTCAAGGAACAGACGACCAGGATGATGTAAAAAAGGCAAACAACAGTTCGGTATGCAGCCTCAACAAGGAACACAAAGGTATGACCATCCGCGATGTCCACATCGTGTGAAGAATCGAAAGAACCTGTTAAGACTCTACATTACGAAAGTTAGAGGGGAGAATGTGGCACGTTAATATCGTTTATGATAGATTATAAAAGACATTATTAGATATGTTTTATAATTTGTTTATATTTAGGGTTTAAACGTAACTTTATAATGGGTTTGGTCGTACCCCAGGAAACCCAAAAGTTTTTAGCATTTTTATGGTCAGATTATTATGAAACACACAACGTTTTCTCAGTGACCTATTGGTGGACAGTCGTTTTCAAGTAGTATCAAAGGAAAGTGACTATTTTAAATCAACAATTCATCAATATCAGTTTCTAGTTTACAACAATTTGTTTCACTGTTAAATTGTATCCAAACACCCCTGCAAAAGTATGGTTTCGTATAACCACATCATCAGGAAGAATTTGCGCCTGCAAAGGGCTGCCAATTCACAAAGACTACACTAGCTCCAACTTCTAAGCAATAGATGAGTGCACCAATGTATAAAGCGATATATGATCACTGTCTAGTCTAAACAACAAAACAAACGGTCGACGGCCTTCATTTTCACTCCACTCTGCTAAATCAGGGTGCGAATGAAAATTGAGATTTATTTTGATCCAATTTACTATTTTAAGAAGAATGCGAAGATGGATTCTTCAGAAGCCCATGTAAAAAAACAACCCGTAAACTCTGCTAGGTTGAGATGCTCCTCTCAAGTTATGCTGTTGATCCATATCTCTAGAGCACGTAACTAAAAATACACATAGATTGTTTATGAGAAGTTCACATTTAGCACGTTATTACTTGGTTATAAAAAAGGTCATAAATCTGATAGATAATCTATAAAAAATGTGCAAAAACAATAAGGTGGTAGTGCTATCCTCATTGTTTAAGGAATATATATCGCACTTTACAAGATTATAACAGAATGGTCCTATGGTCTAGTGGTTAGGACATTGGACTCTGAATCCAGTAACCCGAGTTCAAGTCTCGGTAGGACCTTACTTTTACTTTTTTTCTTATTTACTTCTATCTAATTCTCGATTGACCACTACATCAAATAAATGTTAACAACCTATGCTTGAATCAACTAAAGTCTAAGACAAGGAAAGGTTTTTGATGATTATATTTTTGGTTCCTTGATTGATGGTTAACTTAAAAGTTAAAACTGCTAAGATAAGAACACGAACAAACAGAAGGGTACTGCTAACATTACAATGAACTAAACCACTATCTCTACGGTTTTTAAGTGGCAGGATGTGTAATAGTGGAAGAAAGCATAAACTCCTGCGAATGAGTGCTGTGCTTGTGATGTGTCTAGTGAACAACACTATTTTGATTGCTAAGTCTGTTTAAGGACTCCTACTTCAATTAATTTCCACATAAAAATTCATTTGCCAGCTACATTACAGCTACAATATAGTAACATTTAGTGTCGACCCATTTACTTATGAACAGGTTGATTTGGTTATATTATAATGCATATAAGTATACGACCTCCCAAGTCTTCGAAAGTTTTTGTCATAAAAATTACCAAATGCATAATGAACCATTTGACCCCATTTTGAGATATTACCCCACCCCTCACAAATCAGCATATTTTGCAATTTGTAACATTTATGATATGTAATATCCACAGTGTAATCGTGCATGCTTATTGTATTAATACAATAGTTTGTCATCGACCATGGACTATGAAGGCTACATAGCAAGTCATGTTTTAGTGCACAACAATCAGTTCTGACTTTGAGTGTGTTCTTTGATAACATCCTCACATAGTCACATCTTCCGGCATTCATGTCCTAATACCACAAAATAGTTATGCTAAAATCATTAGGACATTATAACCCCATATCTTCGTTCTTTAACTTTTTTTTGATAATAATAATTCTGCGTCAAATAGCAACCTACATCAATCTTAGACACCTATTTTGCTTCTGATATTTTATTTTTGTTTCATACAAAATAGTACTACAGGATACATGTACATGTCGTATAATCAATACAACTTGGTCGATGTGCTCAGGTGCATAATTCCTTGGCATTATCAAGCATAACCAAGTGTCTTAAACACAAAATGACTGGCTGCAACATGTGGAATTAACTGTATTGCAATTACTTCAGACATCAAGAAGTAAAAAATGACTGGTTGCAGCATGTGGAATGAAATGTTTTGCAATTACTGCAGATGTTAGGTAGTAAAAATGACTGGTTGCAGCATGTGGAATAAGATATATTGGCATTACTGCAGACATCAGGACGTATGGTTTCTGATGTACATAAAAGCATCATAATTGAGTTATAAGGCGTATAAAGTATATCGGATTCTAATAGTCATAGCCAAGTAATTATTGTTTCAGTTTGTTAAATTCATCCCATTATACCAACATGGATTTGTGATAGCAGTATCCATGGTGTCTATTTAATACCCAATGAACGAAATTGTTATGAGACGAAGTGACGAAGTCGTAAATGGAGCAAACGTGAAGTTAAATGAAGAATATGCTCATAAGATGACTATATCCATTGTTATAGATGTCTGACTAATTATTGCTTTACTATTAAAGGACATCAATTGTTATAGATGTTTGACCATGTTCATCTGCTCACTTTTTGTAATTGATCCAAATTTATTGGTTTCGGTTTGGTTCTGATTTAACAGCCTGGTGTCGTTCGATCTTGTTACTCGTCTTGGTCATATGGACCATTGATTTGAGTTGAAACTCTCTTATATATGTACGGTATTTATCTAAACCAACTTGTTCAAGGTTAATCAAACAAACAACATATGCTAATAAGTAATAAAGTACATTTGGCTTAAAGAAAACAGCCGAAAATAAGTGCAGCTGAGGCACATGGTTGCATGAGGGCAAATGACAGCTTCTACGGGCATTTGATTCTATAATTTATGACTGAAAACTAGACCTTCCATATCTCTCTCTCCTTTTCGTCCGACAAAAGCTTGTCGTTGGGAACCATAACAAGATGCTTTGCCGCTGGGAAAGAAGCGAGGGGTGGCGAGCCTTGCTGGCTGTGGACTTGGCACCTTTCCATTCCCCTCAAGAGGTTCACATTTTCATTGGAATTATTATAAAACATCAACAATAATTATTTATTTTTGCAGTATTTACATGAACTATGTAGATAAGTAAAAAAGATGAGTAGGATGATATATCGTTTCTCTCATACGAAACTATACAACCAACTAATTAATTACTATTCGAAATAATTTAGGTGTGATAACTTGAGCACCAACACATACCTAATACAATAAATGGTATTCATAATAATTCTGTAGTTATTATGATGCGTTTTCATCACTTATTTATGGTGCTTCATTCAATTGGAAATGTTTTGATAATTAAATAATAATTTACCTAATATTTAAATTGTTCGAAGAGGGAAAAAGTTTATTGTACAACATGGACCTTATGTATTATTGCTTGTCCTTTTGGTCCTTTATGTTGGGAAAGTTGAAGTGTCAACCAACCTTCCCATATTATTTTAATGAACTCAAATCTATCGTGTAAATCGGTGATATGCAAGGCGTTTTTAGGAAAGTGTAAGTGGTATCATTGCACAACAATACAAGGTCACCTCTTGACGAGGGTTAAAAAATATTATGCACTTATATTAAATTAAATATATACACAATATGAGGCTTGAGTTTATTTACTTCATGCACTAGTGATGTATGTATATTTTATGTGTGTTTAAAAGTTTGTTTATGATAATGACACGAGACCACTTAAATTCATGAAACGGCCATGGTGCTATGCTATGGTGGACATCTTTACTTTGTTCAACTAAGATATTCAAAACTTATTAGGATAAATTGGCGAAATCCCCATCTTCACATATGATAGGCGTTTTCAATCCTATTTTCGGATCTTGGCTATTCTGTTGTTAATTAACGATGACAATTGGCACAGGTCACCGATCTAATAATTATTCAGAAAGCAAAAGGAACGATCATCTCGACAATAATCGTCGTCAAGAGCAACGTAACAAAGGTATTCCCAACAAATCCCATCCTAATTTTCGTGAGGAACATAAGTCGTTTTCATCAATCTTTGTTTCTAATATCCCATGGAATGCGTCGGTCCAAGATCTTTGGGATATTTGTAACAAATGGGGTGTTGTGATGATTTTACATAGCTTTAAATAGATCCAAATCGGTCATCGATTGTTTTGTACGTTTATTTATAAACGTTAATGATATCAATCCTTGTTATTTACCATCTAAGAACTCATTGATTGGTGGTTTTTACAATTATTTGCGATATGCGAAGTATGGTCTAACTATAATAGACCTTTGTAACGTTCTGGGGCCGTCAAACCCATTGAGGTACAGAACTCATCAATCTGTTAGTATCAACGAAAATGTTTTTCAGTCTTTTAACTCGTATGCTAAAGCGGTCATGGGCAACAAATCAGTGGACATGTCGGGCAAATACGGTACAAGTAATGCTGGAGCAGAATCTGTGGGGGTGTCGGATTGTAACAAGGTATATAATAGAAGCTTGTAATGTACGGTTATGTCTATCTCGTATATGATTGTATAGATTTGAGATGGTATGGAGCGTAGTAATTCTTCTAAAGTTAAAGATTAAAGTGTCATTTCAGAGGCTTCTAATACATATGTCTTCTGAGGGATTCGATGATGTTGGTCCTTAAGATATGTTTGGTTTGTCGTAGTGGTTTGGTTGAAGTCGTACTCTATGGATCAAGTGGAAAGCGTCAAGACTTCAAAGGCAGTTAAAAAGATATTTTTCGATTTCAAAGGATGTTCTCACCGGTTATATTCCAGATAAAGATGTGTTTGGATAGACCTGGTGGGTTGCCAATGGCATCATGGTCTCTATATGTTTATAAGTAATTTGGGATGGTCGGTGGGTAAGCAGTGTGATTACGTATATGGTAAGGTAATGGTCCAATGTCACATTGGAAGGTTTGTGTGTCCTTACATAGTCATTACCTCGTGTATAGAGTCCCTTTAATAGTTCATATCGTAATCGGAACTATCGTATTATCGCTACTGATTTGCAAATTGGTCGCCTATATTTGAATCGCTGGAGGTCAATTTTCCAAGTCTAATCCTTTAGAAAGGAAGGATGCAGATGTGGTCCAATTTTGGAAGAAAGTATGGAAAATGAGGAGTCATTTGGATGTCGAAAAATTATAAGTTCTATACGTGTTTATGTTTTCCGCTGCGTACTCGTGATATATTTAATGGTTAAATAGATGTAAAAACCCAACACTTGTTTGTGTAGTGTATCTAATATATTTGGTTATCTTGGAAAATGGAACCGAAGTATTTGATGTCAAGATTACCATTAGATCGAAGTTACATATTCTTACAGACATTAAGAAGTTATTGGAAGAGAATGGAAATAAAAATCGTAATAGGATGTTTAGATCCACTATTTTCGGCAAATGGTCGGATTTCCCCCCATATTCAAACGATAACCTTCTGTTAAACTACATCTTTCAACATCAGGTATACGTTGAACACATTAGTGATGAAAAAAACCGTTTCCTGACGGCTCGCTCACGTTGACTCGGATGTATAAATGGTCGAGGAAAATATAACCGAGGTCGAAATAAGACAACCGTTTCCTGATGGCTCGCTCCTGTTGATTTAAAGGACATATGAAAAGTTAGAAAAAAAAATATTAATAAAGTTGAATTAGTGTCCGGAGTATCTAAATAAAGCTTCCATCTCTGGATCAGTCATTTGATTATTTTGAAAGAAATAAAAATGATACTCTCGAATCACGTTAAAATGAAACTTTCATATGTATTTTGTTTTCATCAAAAAGGGTTTTATAAAAGAAAATTTTAGACTAAAAATTATTAAAACTTGACAACTTTACTTATTTGATATTCGCTAATTTATACATATATTTTTAAAGTCACAAATCTTTTATTTATATCAAAATAAATAGCAAAAATGTGAATTTTAAGTTCATATATAGTGTGAACAATCATGATTACCCGCGCGTTGCTGCGGGTCGTTAATTTTTTTCTCGTAGTTGCGAAGCATTATTATTTTTTATTTTTTTTATTTTGTGTGGTTTTATTTTTTCAGCCTTATGTTTAATAGTTTGTTTTATTTTTTCTTATATGTGCTTATGTGTGGGGCACATGTTTAAAAGTCTTTTTTTGTCTATACGGGTTTTTTTAATATAATTTTATGGGAACATGGCCTTTTTTTATTATATTCTGTGTGGGTTTTTTTTTTCGGTCTCATGTTTAATAGTGCGGGTTAATATTTGCGTTAAAATTTTATTTTTATTCTTTTCTATTTTTTATTTGTGCGGGTTTATTTTTTCGGTCTCATGTTTAATAGTTTGTTTTTTTATATATGGGCTTATGTGTTAGGCCTCATGTCGCGGGTATTTTTTTATCTTAATAAGTCAATATTTTTATAATTTTTTTTTCTATTTTGTGCCGAGCGGTTTTTTTTACATTGCCTACAAAAAAAAAGAAGCCAAATGGGTTGACCCAAATTGGGAGCCCAAAGGGCCGAACACTGTAGCGTGTGGAACAAAACTACGTCGTTTTATTCTACGCGAGACATTATTATTTTAATTTTTTGTATTTTGTGCGGTTTTATTTTTCCGGCCTCATGTTTAATAGTTTGTTTTTTTTTCTTATATGGGCTTATGTGTGGGACTTATGTTTAAAGGTTTCTTTTTTTGGCTATACGGGGTTTTTTTTAATATAATTTTATGAGAACATAGGCTTTAAATGAGAATCGCGCGTTACTGCAAGGCGTTTTTTTATTGTATTTTGTGCGGGTTTATTTTTTCGGTCTCATGTTTAATAGTGCGGGTTAATTTTTGCGTTAAAATTTTATTTTTATTCTTTTCTATTTTTTATTTGTGCGGGTTTATTTTTTCGGTCTCATGTTTAATAGTTTATTTTTTTTATATGGGCTTATGTGTTGGGCCTCATGTCGCGAGTATTTTTTTATCTGAATAAGTCAATATTTTTGTAGTTTTTTTTTCTATTTTATGCCGAGCGGTTTTTTTTACATTGCCTAAAAAAAAAAATTGCCAAATGGGCCGGCCCAAAATGAGAGCCCATTGGGCCGGTTACTGTAGCGGAGCTGCCAAAAACGGCAGCGTTTTAACTCTAATATAGTATATATATATAATAATTTATTTATTATTGTAGGTACCAAACAAAGGTATTTGAGCAAAAGTACAAGTTTTTAAGTATTTTTTGAAGATTATTGAAGCCTTAGAAAAGTTCAAAGATAAAGCCCATAATAGACTCAATACGAAGCCCACTTTCTAATGTATCTAAGCCTTATTAGCTACCTTTTATGCCATGTCCAATAGTCCAGCTAAGTTAAGCCCAAGTAAATAATCAAAAAGAAAGGAGTCAAGCCCAGCTATCATCTAACATTTAAACAAGGAATGAAGGGCTGACGTTGGCAATGGCATCGAGAATGTTCGGATCTTCCTTATATATTGATGTGCAGTTAAAGGGGAGCCGACATCGTCTTTCATTTTTTTCATAACGCAGCTTTATGATTCAGCAATGATTAGCATTAAATGTATCTTGTCTTGAAAGGGACGAAACTTTTTGATATTGTATTTCTTCATTTAAATTTTCTTTAATTGTCATTTACTTTTTATTTATAAATGTAGC
>BQNB010017256.1:52212-70242 GCA_026074375.1 Tanacetum coccineum
AAAGTGTTGTGGTCCCCCTTGTCGACCCAAAATGCAAAGCAATATGTCGACCCAAAGAATTTTGGGTCGCATATTTTGGATCGAGAACTTAGGGTCGACAATGTCGACCCTAAGCCCTTTGGGTCGACTTCCTTTGTAGTTTAGGGTCGAGATTGTCGACCCTAGACCCTTATATTGTTGTAGTGAACTTTCATAAGTGTTTCAATCTGCACATTTTGATGACGTGTCATGTCATAAGTGGTGTCACATGTCAGCCTTTTAGATATGACACGTCATCACAATGTGCAGAATGGAATACTTATGAAAGTTCATTGCTATTATATAACTTTTTAAGAGTACAAGTACTAAATCAGTACATTTAGAAAAGTTCGTTCACACGACGAAACTTTGTAAATAAATTGCTTCCGTTCTTTGTTTGTCACCCTTACTCCTTAGGGAGCTAAAAAACAATCACCTTGTACCCGAAGTTTCTCAGCCATATCTGTCGACTCTTGAAATTTATATTAGATTGGATGGATATCTTAACTAAACTACAATTATATAAATGTGATATCCTGAACAAAAATTTTCAGCAATTGCAGCTGAGATGTTACATGTGACATTTCAGCCCAGGAATTCACAAGAAGCGAGTACTTAATTTTTGGCCACACACTTGTTTAGGTTTTGAAACACCTATGTCCTCAGATTTTTTGGAGTTTTGTACCATATATGTCTTGTTGCAATTTATTACACGACATTAGTAGGGCTGTACGAAAACGTTGATTCCTTGGTACAGTGTACATTTATGACGTGTCTAAACAAAGGACAATAATCGAAAGAGTTGGTTATTTGTACACTGGAAAGCCATTTGTACCCCCTTCGTACCCTCCTGTTTTTCCGGTTTTTTATTTTTCTTATATTTTTATAATTTTGTTTACGTTACAAAATTGTGAAACGGAAAGCACGGAACAAAAATTATAAAGTTTAACAAGTCAAAAGTATTAAACTGTCAAAAAATACGGAGCAGAAACTGATAAAAGACTGTGTTACACTGTACACTGGGAGACAAAATGACCCAAAAATACAAAATTTATACTTTTGGTGAGGTAGGGGGTACAAATAGTAGCACCCTAATAGAAACCGAGTCAAATACCTACAGGAGATTAGCATTTACTATCCATGGAAGGCAAGTCCTCATTCTTTTTGTTGAAATCTGTAATGTCATTAAACACTACAGCGACAGGTATAGACCGTGTTTCGAAATTCAAGTGTAATGAACCGGGTGCTAAGACCACATTTAAGCTGAATTCGAAGAATACTTAAAAGCAAAAAAGGTGAAAGCGAACTGGAACAACTGCGGTTTGGGTTTCAAACCGTTAAGTCTCAAACTGGACTGCAAGCAGTTTTTACTGCTCATTTTAGATTCCAAATGACCGCCATTGCTTATTCATATGTTCATTCGTTGACCCGACTTTTGGCAATATCTGATTTTCTACTAGAGCTAGAAGATAGGTGACCAGTATAATTACATGTGTATGAATACGACTCAGCTAGCTAGTACTCTATATCCTGGATTTAGATTCAGTTTGATGAAACAGGAATTGACACTCCAGAAACTAGTTAAGCTTTTAGGGGCGTTTCGTTCGCAGAATGTTTTTGGTGGAATTGGAATGTGTTTGAGGAATTGAAATGTTAAGGAATTAGAATGTTAATGAATTGGAATCTGACGGAATTGGAATTTGTGAAATCTATCGCGTGTTTGGTTGGAAAAAAATGAAATGAAAAAACAAATTATATAATTATATTAATAATAATAAATATAATTTTTAAATAAATAAATAAATAAAATTTTAAAAAATTAATAATATATAAATAAAAATTAATAATAATAATAATAATAAAATAATAACAAAATAATTAATAATAATAATAATAATAATAATAATAATTTATTTTTGATGATAAAAATATCGAATTTCATGGAATTATAAAATTTCCTTCCGTTTTATGATGGAACGTTGAATTCCACACATAAAGGAATTTGAGTTAATTCATTACATTCATTCCGTCAACCAAACACACTAAGAATGTAATTCATATTTTGAATTTAAACATTCTGCCAACCAAACACATTATGGAATTGGAATCATCAGAATCCTGAAGATTCCGCGAACCAAACGGGACCTTAGAGCGTATAAATATCACTGGGTTACAGTTACAGTATTTAAAAAGGGGTTGCACAAACAAGATACTAAATGCCGCATTTCTTGTGCTGCACCAAACGAACATAACAAAATTGTATTTTGCATCAATAATATCTTGAGATAATATACAGTAATTTTTATGAAACAGAGGATTGTCTCTAAACTGTTATATTCACATGATGCACCATTTTTATGATAAAAAATCATTAGTTTTTAACAAAATTTCAAAAAACTTAACAAATACCAATCACAACATAGCATTAAATGATTAGAAACTGATTCTGTAAACCAAAATATAAACTAATAAAATGAGAAGCACTTCATAATTTAATTCATATACAATCAAAACTACTAAACAAAAAAAAGGACAAATTAAAACTAATCCTTATAAACAACATTTCTAACAAGGACTTGTTTCATCACTAGACTGAAAAAACCCCGGTTCAAGCTTGTTTCTACAAACGGGACAAACCGGGTTTTTAACAAACCACGTATCCGCACATTTCAGATGAAACCCATGGTTACACCCCGGAACAACCCGTACAGGTTGTTCCACTTCAATTTCATCTAAACAAACCGAGCACTCGGTCCCTGGACCGAGTTCTTGTCCCGTTGTTTTGGGAAGCTTGTCTAGCTCTGCAGGAGAGAGACCAGTTTCGGCTGTCTGTTTAGCGGCCGAAACTGGTCTCTCTGGAAGGTGTATTGCAGCATAACATAGCAAACACAAGTACACGAGGAACACTACGCTCATGCCTGCGCATGGCAGAAACAAGGCCAAAAACAATGATCCCATCATTTTTTAAGAATGTTTTTTAAGGTTATTTGGAGTGTAGAGTTTTGAAATGCAACCTTTGGGTTGTTACTAGGGATGGTGGATGGATGTTTCATGCTTTGCGAAGGAAGGGGCTATTAGTATTTATACATGGTGTGCAGTAGTTTATTCGCCCTTTTTGGTAATTGTTTTATTTGATATCCTAGATATTTTAGGGTTTAAGCTTCATGTGAAAAGTATACTGACTTCAAAAGTGTTTAGCTGTTGTTTTCGGCAATAATAGAAGTGGAAAGTAGCCGTGAGCGGTAGCAATTTTTTTTATAAAAATGTTTTGTGACGTAGTTGTAGGTGTAAACATAATGTGTAAAACATCTCATAAATGTTCAACGTTCCTAAATGCTACTTAATAGAGCGTTGGAAAATGAGCATTTCGAAAAAAACTAGATAAAACTACTTGTTGCTTGCCAAACGAGTATTAAAAATCATAACGTTCCACGCTCGCTACTCCTAAATACTCACAAATGTTCCACGCCAAACACAATCGGCATGTGTCATTTACTTTGAAAACTGTTATGGTTATGCTAACGTGCTAAGAATTATGTGTATAACGTTTTAAAATTATAGTTCTTTTTTGTTTTTAGATCTTCTAAAATAATAGTCTTTTAATTGTTTCAATCAATTAACAGAGAGTGCTGTATAGTGGGTGTGAATAATACTTGAATTGGTTACAAAGTGCAATGATCCTGCTTTTTTTATACGGTGTTATGTCTAACAACAATAATTTTAGAATTGAATGAGTAACATACTATTTTTAGATAATAATATATTGTGTTTTGTTCACCTGGGTAACTAATAGAACATGACATACATATAACTTAGTTTAACTATAAAAATCATATTTTAAGATCACTGAACTTCTTAAACATGAGCTTTAAGTTACTTAGCTTATACAAATTATATGTTTAAATCCCTCGTTTTGTATTGATTTTTTGGAAATGAACTGAACATCGTTTTTATTTACGAAGTTAATAGTAAATCGTAAGAGAAAACGAAAACTTCAGTATTCCCATAGTATTGCGTTATAATGATAGCACATTTTCTTAAGAGAGGAAGTTACAGTGAGCTTGTGAGCTTGTGTGATACCACAACGCCGCTTCTCTGACGCTAAGGCCACACCGTGCCATGGCTGGTTGGGGGTCGCGTCGTACACACCAGCCCACCTAGTGGATCTCTTATTTATTTAATTATTTTTGTTATATTTATGTTATAGTGGGTTATGTGCGAAGTAAAGGGTGTCCCATGACAGAACGATTATGATGGAAGGTGTTGTGTGTTGAGTGATAGGTTCCTGTGCTATAGGGAAAAAAATGTTGATGTGCCACTACATTTTTCTCGGCACCAACCGTGTCTTATGCTCGAATCGATGTAATTTTTTGTTTGTAAACCATAATTTTTTGACTTAAAGAATTTTTTTTTTCTTTCTAAACCGTTTCCATTATTTTTGTACGTAATAAACTAATTATGAGAATGATTGTTTTCGTCAACTAATTTTCACAAGCAATTAATATTACGACATGAATGGTCAATTGGGTTAGTATGTAACCATCATCACGGGTACAACATAAATCATGCTTGTGTCTACATCGAGAGGAAGTTGTACACAAAATCAATGATTAAATGTATACAGCTGTTTTCATTGCTTATATTAATTGGTGCTACTATTGGTACCTCTAGCCCACTCAAAAGGACAAAAAAATACAAAAGATTCTTTTTGTTTCGTATTTTTTGACAGTTTCATACTTTTAACTTGTTAAACTTTATAATTTTTATTTCGCACTTTCAGTTTCACAATTTTTATAATATAAACAAAATTATAAAAATTTAATTTTTTTTTAAAAAGATAAAAAATTCCGAAAAAACAAAGGGGTACGAATGGCTTTTTAGAAGAGGTACGTATAACTTAAGCCATATTAATTTCGATTGGGTTTGTCTAACAAGTACAGTAATCTAAAAGCATTGGTTAAATTAAACCGCATTCATTAAACACAATTTTCTTTTCAAAGTACAAATTTCATTTAATACACATGAATTAAACTCCTAAATTACCATAACTAAATTTGATTTTTAATTTAATAAACTCAAAGTTTTCTTTTTATAATAACGTTAAACTTTGAGAGCACCCGTTAAACAATCTTATTTTGATTATACGATTTTCTTTCCAATTTAAAGAACCCCCAATTATAGGCGTTAGGAAAATTTCCCACCTATAATGCTTGTGTGCGTATTTGTACTTTTGAGATATTTAGTTTGAATTGAATTTCCGAATCAAGTATGTTCAAAGAACAATGATCTATATGTCAAAGTAGCCATTTGAACAATGATCTATACGATGAGTGAGATACCTAAGGTTTAAAGTTAAAGAGGTTTTCATATCGTGCTTCGTGATGAGGTGTTTGTTATTGAATAATATTCAAGATATTTTTTTAAATGAGATGCTATTTAATTTCTATCAAACACCAGCATGGATGTTTATTTATATATTAAATGGTGTTAAAATGTTTCATTGGTTTTAATTGACCAAATTAGATATGTCATTTTGAATATTAATAATGTTTAAATGCCCTTTAAAATTGGTTTATTGCAGCATTGAAGAAATGAGCTTGTGCGTCTATAAAACTATCTTGTAGACTCATTTGTTAGACACACAAAAATATCACACATTATCATCCAATTGTTTCAAAACCAATCTCAATTCTGTTTCATATTCGTGTATCTACAACCCATTTGGGGCAATTGTTTATGCAAGTTCCAAGTCATCTACCATGAGTGCACATGTTAGTTGACTAGTTATGGTACGACATTGTGGGATTGCATCACGTTCGTGTCGAAATTCGCTTTCAAATTGTAAAACTAATTTTGTCAGCTAATAAAAAAAGACAAAAATAAAAATAATAACGAGTTATAAAGTGCACGAAATACGGAAGAACTTATCGAGACCCAAGTTGTGCCGTTGAGAAAAAACCATTGCCTTAAAAGCGAAATTTTGACACGACCGTGGTGCAATCCCACGATGCCGATCGCTCTGAGGTAAACAAGATTATCTTGGTATAAATAGCAAAATCCCGATTAATCTTAATGTTTCTTAATTTTAGTATTTACATTAACATCCCCTTAAGAGTGGTGGGAACGGTTGAGCCGTTCGGCTCGTGCCGTTCTCAAAAAGTGATGCCACGTCAGCAAAATGCTGAACGGCACCAGAAACTGAACGGCACCACATTTAATGGGGCATCCGTTGGCACCACTTTCTGGTGCCGTTGGGCAATTTTTTTTTAATTTACTTAATTAAAAAAAATATCCAATATAACTAAAATTTAATTCATTAAAATAAAAAAACATTACATAGAAATAAATAAAAAAATAAGAAACAAAAGACATAAATTAAAAACGCTACATAAAGTTAACGGCGTCGACTAGTTTGTTGGTGGTTGATATGCCGCTCGAATTTGTGCCTTTTGGGCGTTAATGATAACGGCGTCGGCCGGATCCATCCCGCGTGTGTCGATTTGTAGCACTCTCATCTCCTCCGCAATCCTTTAAGCATGGATTAACTGTCTTCGCTCTTCGCTCTCTTGCTTGATCACCTGCATTTTTGCTTTGCGGTCTAACTCGTATTGCTCTTTCATGAATTATTGATACATCATTGGGTTAGAACCGGAGCTAGCGGTCGAGTTAGAACCAGAACGTTGACTTTTAGCAAGTCGTTGTAACCCGGGTGGCCGAGGCAACGCATCATCTCCAAAATGCTCTGGTTCTTCGTCGGTAACACGAAAACGATTCCTTCTGGCATTTGTTGATTCGGGGTTAGTCCACTTGTGCTTGCCTTTCAAAAAAAACCAAGCACTCTTGTGCTTAAAATCACAACCCGTATGGGTTTTGTACAAAATTTCCACCCTCGTTATCTAATCTTGATCATTCTCCTACTATGTGCAAGTGTTTCCGACACCAATTGATTAAACTTTTGAACGCTTGCATTCATTGGAGTCCACTTTCCCGTCAACATGTTCTTGGTACGCTCAATGAAGCCGCGTTTCTTGGCTTCGGCATTGTACACATCAAAGATTTTATACCAAAACGAATCTTTTTGTTAATCGCGTTTTTTGGATCCTCGAAAATTTGGATGAAACTTTCTGCCAAAATCAACTCTTCGTCTTGGCTCCACACAATTCGAGCTCGTTTCTTGACTTCGACTTATGTTTCTTTTTCTTTGTTTTTGGCCACCTTCGACTTCAAACGCGGGCCACGGCTCGTCTTCTTCGACGTCGGGGTCAGGATCGGCTCCTCTTCGTTCTTGTCTTCGGTTTCATCGACTAAGTGAAAGGATTGTTGGTCGGATTGTGGTTGGGAAGCGGTCGGTTGGTTTAGTTGTTATTGTAATTGGCTAATTTGATTTTGCATTTTCCATTGATTAAATAGCGATAGTTCTTCGGGATTAGCAAATGGGTTTGGAAATTGGGATAGTAAGGCATTTGGTTGAATGAAGGTTGAGTGGAGGAGCCCGGATTGTTGTTCGGATTTGAAGACGACCCCGGAATTTGGTTGTTTGGGTCATTTAGCATACCGGAGATCCAATTTATGTTGGGATTCATTTTTTGAAGAGAAAAATAAGAGAAGTAGAAAAGTGTGTGTTATAAAATATATTAGAAGTGTGTGTGAAGTATGAAATAATAAGAGGGTATTTATAGGATTTTTAAGGGGTAAAAATGAGATTTTTTGGGGTTTAAATTTAAAAAATACGCTCCCCCAAACGGCTATTTTTTTTATTAAAAATATAACGGCGTGGGTTGTTACGAACGACGCCAGACCGAACGGCGCGAGCACCAGAGTCGTGCGCCGTTTTTTGGCACGATGGAATAGGACCACCGTTCCCCAGCTCTAAGAATACATATACTTTCATATACACCCCCGACAACTTTACATACCAAATATGAAACTTTTTATGTTATAAGGATACTAAAGTAAACAATCATAAACAATATATTGGTATATTTTTTCAATTTAAAAATAAGTTTATATCTTTGTTTTATTTGACATTTACGGAGTAAATCACAAAATTATAAGCTCCCTCTCATATGATAAAGATAATGAATATGAAATATTATAATGTGTAAAATAATTTTGTGAGTTGCATAATATGGATTAAAAAATTAGGATACTTTTAATTTGTGTTCAACCATAATTCACCATGTTATGTTTTGTTGTGAGTAGAAACAAACGGCTCTGCTTTTAATTTTTATTAGAAGAAAAACTTTTATTCGTTAAACTTATTTGTGATTTGTAAAGATGATGTATCAAACATAATATCAAGGTGTAATCATAGCTGTTAAGTTCTTCTGATTCTACGATCCCGTTAAGCAAAAAACAAGTCGATTATTCGTATGATCTTAAAAGGCATAGGATCATAAGTAGGATCTCGATTTTACCATTGATCGTAAGATCTAGATCCGATTTGATCATATTTCCCTTATATTAACTACAGTAACTAATTAACTACAAATGAATGAATTTTGTTAAAGTAAAACAACAAAGGAAGCGTGGATTATTATAAATGTTTTATAAGAGTAAAATATATAGATTTCTATATTAAAAGATCCAACGTCTTAATCATCGATTATATATTTTAGTATTTTTAAATCATTACGCGTTACATTTTCTTACTATTAAACCTTTGAGAACTCTTCTTTCTTCATAGATATGTTATATAATCAACTTTGAGTACGAATTAGTAGACAAATAATACTTTTAAACATTTAAGTAGGATCTTTCGTTCTCAATACGATCTTATGATTCCGATCTTGCAAAGACAAAAATGATCAATGGTAGGATCTCGGTCGTAACAACTTTGGGTGTAACAATATGCAATTTACAATTCCATTTATCTACACTCCTATAAAAATGGGAGTGGTAAAATATGTAATACTAAACTAGGGAAATACTAAAATTAATTAGGGTTTTGTTATTTATACCAACTTAATCTTATTTGCCTCAGAGCGATTGGCATTCCCACCATGATTCGTGTCTACATATTGTTGTTAAAGAAACAAAAACATTTTTAACTTCTCAATATGACATGAAAGATTTAGAGGAAGTTGATGTATTTCTTGAAACTAAAGTGAGAAAAAATGAAAATGAATTATCATTATATCAATTTCATTACATCGAGAAAATTCTTAAAAAGTTCAAAAACTTTGTTATCGATTATGTGAAAACACCATATCATGCTAGCACACGTCTTAAAAATAATAAAGGTTTTGGTACGTGATAACACTTAAATTGGACATATTTTTTGGCGCGTTATTCATGTTTTTTACATGTTATTTGGTTAATTTGATGAACTTTTGGTACTTATTAGCACAAAGTTATGTTTTGATGTTTATAATTAGCCAAGTCAAAGATAATTAAGAAAAAGACAAAGAAATGATGATTATTGTATGTACGAAGAATTCCCAACATACACACATCTCGTGGAGCATATTTGAGAAGATAAAAACATGCAGTTATTGCTCCCAAGACTCAAGAATAACGCTAGAGATGTTTTTGAAGTATAGAAAATGAGTTGTGGTTCAAGAAACATCACCCGTCGGACGATTCGAAAGAGAAAGAAAAAGTGTGCCTAGGAAACTGGTTTCAGAGCTAAAGTTTCTCAGGCGTGGGCGAGTTTTCATCCGGGGTAAAGTTTTTCGGCGGTGGGCGTGTCTCTAGCCGATGTAAAGTTTTTCAGCCGTGAGCTGCTAGAACAAACTTCCATTTCAATATAGAATAAAAAGTTTATATATAACATCCCGTGTTTTAGGGTCATTTACGACGTCAATAAATCCACTATTTATTTTTAGTAGTGTGCGCGTTTGCTTTTAAATCGTAATCGTTAAGTTAAATCGCGTAAGCTAAAAATTATCATTCAATGTAAACGGGCATTAAACAATTAAATGTTTACATCAAACAAGTGTTAAGTAATTATTTGGAGGATAATTATTAACATTGCACATTTTATTTTTATTGGTTACGTAAAGTGTTTACGTTTCGCGATAAAATACGTTTAGGCATTCTCGAAACCACCAAAACTTTTCTACGCTTCAACAAATACCCACAATTATACCCAACACTCAAAATTTATAAAATATCATCACATATATGTCTATGTGGCCGGATATGGAATGATAGATACAAAGAAAATATCTAGCTAAACACCTTTCCTTGTTTTCATGGGATAACATCCATTTTAGGGAACCAAGAACTCATATCTTCCAAGTCTTACCAATACCCTAGAATCCTCATTGTATTGCATAGTCTTTTCATTAAACCTTAGATTGATCTCAACTAGGTCTTGATGTATTTTTTAATTCTTAGCTAGTGTAATGTAAAACACTCACTCTCATTTCTTAAGGTGAAATCTCTCAAATCCTCTCTCTTTTCTTTTATAAGCAACGGCCAAATCCAAAACCATTAAACCACCATCAAATTTAATTGCAACATTCCAAGTGTTCCTACATCATATCTAAGATAACCTAAGGTGTTTAGAAGGTTTGGTTTAAGGTTTACAAGTGTTAAACAAGAAAGGTTCAAGATTAGGGTTTTGTTGAAATTAGGGTTTTCAAGGTGTTGAAAGCTAGGATTTGTTTGCTAAACATGGGTTTAGATCTTGTTATTAATCATACATAATCATATTTAAGGTTATCTAAAAACCTTAATATCTTTATCTTTGTTATTTGATATTTATTATAAATGGTTATTATAGTTAATCACCATCTAGAAAAGTATTAACTTGTAAACATGGATTTTTAATTTGTTTTATGGTTTGGTAAACTTTTACATATGATATATGGATGTTAATATCATGTTATAATGTAAGTACAAGTATTGTACATGTGTGGTTTATATATAAAAAGTATATATAAACAAGTTACCTTTCAAGTATACTTATATAAAGTTATGGACAAATAAGTATTTAGACATATGGATCTTATGATTCATGGACAATCTTTGGACAAATGAAGGACTAAGGACCATAAGCATATAAGATACATGGTACATATGGTTGTAAAGGACTTGTAACAAAGTGGATAAACTAGAAAGTTACAAAACCAAGTTAAAACATATTTTTAACAAAATAATCGAAGGGTCTGATCAAAATTTGATTTTTAACATATTTATTTTATTATTTTATAAAATACTACATGTCCCAAGGATCGTGGTCATGTAGAGAACTCGAAAAACGGATTTATAACGAAGGAGATACGACATTTATAAGTTAAGCAACAATAAACGCGTTTATAAAAGAAATTTTATAAAAGTTACTGTTAGATATGAATATTTTGAAAACATCATTAATTAGGTAGGACTTTTAATTACGAAGACGTGCTCGAAAGAATCACTAAAATCGGATCTAAAACGAATAAGATACGACATTTACAGGTTTTACGTTAATTAAAGTTATAAAAGTAAGTTTATAACTGTCATGAACAGTAAAAATCACTGTTCATTAGGGGATCTAAAATATAAAAATGTAATATTTTGATACATCGACTTAATACGAAAGAGTGGACGTAAGAAACATCCCAAACAGGCTTAAAACGATAAAGTTACACACTATTTTACACTTGTGCACTATTTCCTGACATGAATAGTGTTGGTTCGTTTTTAATATAAATTTTTGCGAAACATTTTTAGAATCATTTATATAATATTTATACATGTCCTAAACTTTATAAATATTATTTTACAAAGACAATTGAATTATTTATTCGATTATACGAGGACAAACACACGGTTAATATTTATCAAATGCAATTTAAATATTATTTCACAAACTCAATTAGATGGTGATGTAGTTATATAGAATTATATATGATAGTAGTTATTCAAAGTACTTAGTACTCATACGACCTATAATTAATTAGGTTGCATTCGGACGTATTTGCGACGTATTTTTCACGCATTTGATTTACGTTGTTAACCCATCCACTCGAGGTGAGTTCATAGCCCACATTTTACATTTTATAATGATTTATAAGTTTTGAGGTGAGAACATGCTTTGTTTTATAATTGGACGCAAGTGAACATTTCATATTTAAACTGATTACGTGTTTGCCTAAGTAGCGATAACCCAATGTGCCCACTATCATGAACTGTAAATCACTTGGAGGGTGAGCGCAAATGTTATAAATAGATCTATTTGGGGGGTGACGCCCCCGTTCGGGTGATTAGCTATCACTAGTGTCGAAACTAACGAGCCAACAAACGTATACCATGTCGGATTTGGGATGTTCTGAGTTAGAACATCATCATGGGCAATGTAGGCAATTTATATTGCAATTCATTTATGTCGAGCTTCAGTGTTATGAGCTTAGAGAAACGTAATTACATTTTTGTGATTTTTACATTTAATGTATTATCACGGGGGAAATCTTGCGGTCCTACACTTATATAATTCACAAACCTATGAATTCACCAACATTATTGTTGACGTTTTAAAGCATGTTTTTCTCAGGAGGTCAATAAGGCACGAGGTGCAAGGGATACATTGGTGGTCGTTATTTTGGAAGTCATTTGCATTAAAGATTTGGTTGCATTACATTTTGGAGAAATATTTGTTATGAACTAGAATCTTTGTATAATTTAACAACGAATAAGTAAAGCTTCGGGCTTTTGTAACAAACACTTTGCTAAATCCAATGTATCGGTTTTAAACGACACTTTTAAAGGTCGTTCTTATATATCTTGTGCTATTGATCTATGAAGTAACGCTCCCAAACCCATATTCCGCTGCGACCCATTTTGGGGGTGTTACAGATTGGTATCTAGAGCCAAGGTTATAGAGAACCAGGTCAAATGTTTTTGCTGGACTATAACCGTTTTCAAACATTGCATTCATACAAAGGGGTTTTCACGGGACATACATACACTAGTTGTTTGCATTAGTTAGTTTTACTAGATGCTTACATGATGCATATACGTGTTCATATTATAGTACGTACGTTACTATGAGGGTATATTGTATATATACAAAGATGAGTTTGCATTCTTTCGCACAGCTACTAGCCTTGACATTGAAGGTTCGCACAAGAAACAGTGCATATGTGCACGAGTGAATTATCAACCGTGCACTTGTGCATTGTATCTCGTCTAATCTCATATGAGAAAATTCATATAAGAATTTGTAGTGGACATAAACATTGGTTCTTGTATATCTATTTGTGTTTATATGATTACAAAATATAGAAAAATTATTTACTTGTTACTTTCCTGCAATAACAAAAATTAGTCCAAGTGTGTACGTACACGTACAAATACACCATGAGTGACCAATATTACATGTATAAGTTATTTTTAGAACAACATATGCAACATCGAAATGTGTACATGTATGATAATGATATGAGTCCCCGTTAATATCACATGATAGTACTTTAATGTGATTGTGCAACTAGGTAACACAAAACTTATTTACGAGTTTGATAGGCATCAATTAAGTCCACGTCGTCCTATTGAATGATCGATCATTAATAACTCTAATCATTTTGTGTGCACTTAGATGATGGATGGTTCTCGTTCAAAGAGATTAAATGATTTCTCATTCGCAATTTCGCATACTTAGAACTCTAACATATTAGTATTAATTGCTATATTATTTTAGTCGAGATTGATGTGATTCACACTTTAAACTTCATTCGGTAAACTCACCTTCGTGCTTGGTACTTCTTTCGTCTCATAACACATGTTTACATTATTTTAAGTTAACATAAAATAATTGTTCAATTTTTATATCAAACAACTTGAAAAGAATTTTAGTTTGTACATATTATTTTTAATTAGTGAAAAATGTAACTAAATGCATCTAATAGACATATTTAAACTTTATGTATTTTCAAAAGGGCCGCGGTTAATATATAAAAAAGTTACTAAAGTTTAAAAAAATGTTCGTTTAAGTTGTTAATGTTTTAAAGTTTTCAGTTAGGTTATTGAACCTATAGGAAGCATGCACTTCTATATTTTCAGTGTTAATCGAGTAACTTGAACGTATATTTTTTGATAAGTTAAGTAACATAAACGTCGTGTTTTTTCAAGTTCAATGATGTTTATGTATAATTTTAGGTTCCGTGCCCTCAAAATGTAATGTCGTTTCATAAGTTCAACAACTTAAGTGAACATTCTGAAACTTTAGTAATTTAAACGAACTTTTGAATGAGAAAACAAAAAACACTAGAGGTGAGCAGAAAAGCCAAAAAAACCAAAAACTGAAAATAACCGAACGGAAGTAACTTAACGAAACTAGAAACCGATGTTTCGATTTTTACTTTTTTAAAAACCGAAAACTTCGGATCGGTTTCGGTTTACGTTCAAAAACTGAATCGTAAAAACCGAACCAAAACGGTTTAATTATATAAGAATATATAGTTTATATAATATAAATTAATAACTAAATAAATCAAGTTTATAAGTTCATATTAATTTTGTTAGTGGAATTATAACATATTTATCTTAACATTTATATGCGTGTTTGTCGTGTACGTGTATTTACTTAAAAGTATATCAATACTTGACAATGATAATATTATGTGTATGTTCACTTGCATGTGTGTGATTGTAAAAACTTGGGATACATTTTTATGCTCATATTGACAAAAAAAAGTAAATAGGAATGACCAATTTCCTACGTAAATTTTTTTTGTTGGTATAAATTGGTCACGCTCAAGCATAAACGATTAAAAACAAAAAAAAAACGAAAACCGAACCGATATCATTAATAAACCAAAAAAACAAACGGTTTCAGTTTTGGTTTTATAAGAACCAAATATTTCAGTTCGATTTTGATTTTAGCAAAAAACCAACTTAAATCGAACCGTGCACACCCTAAAAGCCGCTATAGCAATGATAAGTTGTTGATGAGACATTTAAAAGTAAACAGAGAAAAATCTTCAAACAAAGCAACTGGTATAAATCACTAATCAGTAGCAAAGATCAAAAAATTATATTCGATTACTAGGTATCGGAAGTCGACTGCCAAAGCAATAAGGGTCCATTGTTTTGTGATATATAGGTTTGTTTTTTCTCTTGTTTGGGAAAAGATAATGGCGGCGGCTAAAGTTTGACGAGATGGTTTAGAGGCGACGACTCTAGTTGGTCAACGAGGTTCGAGATCTAAAACCCTCATACCATGTTGGATTATAGAATCTCATAGGTGTTACGTTTTATCGATCCACAATTTATAAGGCCGGGTTTAATCATGTGTCATCTAATAATTTTCACTTTCAAAAAAAAGTTGTTTTAGGGTTTGATTTCAATCGAGAGATTACATGGTACGTAGATGCATGTAGCCTTGCGTTTGTACTTTCCTTTCCTTTTAGTCTTGTATGACAACTACATACATGATGGTTAGGCTATACTTCAATACAAAAACATCTACCCATCAATGATAATGATATAGCATAATGTATAAACAATAATATTCGCGTGTTATGTTTATTAAGGCCCATGGCCATTATGTCTATCTTACCCTAAGGCCCATTATGCGTGTATTTATATTACGTTATGTGGTTTAATGAAAGTCATGGGGAATAAACCAATTATTATGGTATCACAGCCTTCTACACCGATCCTCCTTAAACCCTATTTTTTTTCTTTCAGTCGCCTGCTTCATTCCTGCTTAATTATTCTTGTTTGTCATTCCTTGTCATAGCCTCATGACAGGAGCTACGCCTCTACCCACGCAACCTAAACAACCCATCGATAAAGCCTATTCGATTGCAAGCATCAAGGCGTGTATCCCCACACCCCTTGATCTTGACAAATTAAATTACAATGCATGGAGTGCCTTGTTTAAACGATTTTGCCGCACCCATGAAGTCCAACATCATCTTGATGCCCCTGCCACCACCGATACCTCCAACTTCACCATTAATCCTCAACATTAATCTAACGATTCATTAGTCGTCATGTGGATGTATTCGACCATCTCTCCTAAACTCGTGGAGATGGTTGTTGATGATGACACCTCTGCTCATGGCGTTTGGAAGCGACTCAAGGACCTTTTTCACAACAATAAAGATGCTCGGGTAACACAACTTGACAATGAAATTCGCAATATGGCCATCGGTAGTTTATTCGTCACTGACTTCTTCCAAGAGATCAAATCTAAAGCAGATCGCCTTGCAAACCTTGATTCGCCGATGAAGGACACTAGTCTTGTGACCTATGTCGTTAATGGAATTCAAAACAAGTATCCAGATGCAGCTCGTGTCATTCGACTTCGGGAAAAAGCCCCTACCTTTGATGAACTCTGGTCAATGATGCTACTGGAAGAAAGTGACATGTCGCATAAATCGGTTAGTTTAACACTTTTCCATAATACACCATCCTCACCTACGGTACTTGTTGCTTCCACTACACCTACTATTAAGGCAAACACAATGAGCACGTCGGGCTTTGATGTGTGTCGCAACTTTCAACGCGGCTCTTGCTCATATGGAGCCCGTTGTAAGTTCGTTCAAGGCGTCAACGATCTTCGGCCTCGCCCCTACTACCAGTTTGACACCTCAAGGTCGAACGCAACCCACATCCGCGACTCGTGCTTCACAACTGGTCTCCAATGTGGCGCCTAAACATATTGTGCCTAACACCAACAGTAATATTGGACAACCTTGTATGGCCCAAAACCCTCAACCTGTTTACTCGGTACAACCCATAAATATGGGTTGTGTCTACTTCCATACTGGCCCGAGTTCTTTTCCTATGCAACCATCACAGCAGATGTCATTGCCTGCCCATCAGCAACAAGTGTCGGCCCAACCTCATGCATTTGGTCCAACCGGCCTATTTCAGCGTATTGTGTGTTCCTTGGTGATAATCTTTTGTCTTGGTCTGCCAAGCGACAGGTCACATTGTCTCGATCTAGTGCTGAAGCAGAATATCGTGGTGTTGCGAATGTTGTTGCTGAGACCGCTTGGATTCGGAATTTGTTGCTTGAGTTGCATGCTCCGCTTACTACTGCTACTCTTGTCTACTGTGACAACGTCAGTGCTGTGTATCTATCCACTAATCCTGTCCAGCATCAGCGTACTAAACACATTGAGATTGATATTCATTTTGTTCGCGATTATGTTGCCTCTGGACAGGTTCGTGTACTTCATGTTCCGTCCCGCTTTCAGTATGCCGATATTTTTACCAAGGGTCTTCCCACTGCATTGTTTCTTGAGTTTTGCTCCAGTTTGAATGTTCGAAGGCCTCCCATTCCAACTGCGGAGGAGTATTAGCGTGTTATGTTTATTAAGACCCATGGCCATTATGTCTATCTTACCCTAAGGCCCATTATGCGTGTATTTATATTACGTTCTGTGGTTTAACGAAAGTCATGGGGAATAAACCAATTAATAAATAAATGGTATGAAATCGATGTCGTTGTGCGATGAACGTAATTAGGCATGATTTGAGATTAGACTATGTGAGAGTGGTATGTTAGGATTTGAGTTATATTAGTTCCTCTTTGTTCTTGAATCAAGTCTTCGTGATATATGTTTTTAAGCACTGTATATTAGACAAAATAACATATAAAGCTATTTTTCGGAGGGTTTGTATTTGGTGGGATGTGAGTTACATGGAGATTGATTCTTTTGATGAGTGGATTTCTTGGATAACTAATTTACGGCTGCCTTCTAAGCATAAAAGATTATTAGAAGGGGTGTGTTATGGTCTATGGTGGTTCATTTGGGCTTTTCGGAATAAGAAGATTTTTGGCGTTGTTCCTTCTTCCAAGGCGAATATTTTTGATGATCTAGTGCTCTCGTCTTTCTTTTGGTGTCGTTATAGATGTAAAGCTACGTTTAGTTGGGTGGATTGGTTAAAAAATCCTCACCTTGTGTCCTTGTAATGTTCTAGCTTCTTGCTAGTGTTTTCTTTTAATAAAATTCGCCGTTCAAAAAAAAATATACATACAAAATCATGAAAATGAAAAGATAAGGGATCTTAGATAACCTTAGGGTGATAAATGATGATGAAAAATATAATCTAAACCCTTGTTTAGAT
>BQNB010017257.1:0-10987 GCA_026074375.1 Tanacetum coccineum
AAAAAAGACATGTTTCGGAAGAATAGTTGTACATCTAATAATAATTTTCACATTTTTAACAATGTTCTGTGAAGCATGTGTTATCAATTAATTAAATGAATGATCGCAATGCCTGGTGTGTCAAAGAGCACATCCAAAGGGGTTCCAGGAAGGTTTCTTGGAGCAACCTAAACTGGCAGTAGGTGCTGCAATAAGACAAGCTATTGACAAGCTCAAAACACTTGAGCAAGGAACCTCATCAGTAGGTACGACCCAATATTATGTAATATTTATCATGCCAATGCTACTTTTTTAGCAGTGTTAACAATCTATGTATATCAATTTGCTCAAAAACATGGTCTATTTAATGTGCTTCTTATACTCAGAAACAATCATCTCACTTTTATGTCTTCAATTCAGGCATCTGTAGGGATCACAAAAGCCATGGCTCTAAAGAATGGAAATGAATTGGATGCAAATCAGTAGGTATGTTCATTTAGTACAAAGATACTTTTAAGACAAGGCTTAAAGTGTTCAAAGTACCTGTAAACACAGTTATTTTCATATATTGGCATCTGTTATCACACACCTTTTTATGTTTTACATTGATAAATATGGAAGTGAGACCAGTTAGACTTTAGTTTAACTGAATAGAGCTGGGTAAAAGTTAGTTGTTTCACCAATTCAGTGCTTATCCTCAATTTAGTGAAAATATACATTTATTTCCAACCGGCTAATTTGCTATTCATTATGTGTGATACTAAAATGTGACTTGTTTAAATGTATCAAACAAATTGATAAAGCATTGAAAACCCGCAACAAATTAAAACATACACTATGAATGCAGATGGTACTGTAGACATTTAGATGAATAGGGATTAACAAATGTTCCTTAGTAGTTCATATTTGTGTCCCTTCACAAATTGTTTGCTATTTATGATTCCAATAAATTAACTAACTGGCCAAAACAAAAACTTAACAAAGTCTTTGCTAAACTTAATCATGTACCGTATAATATTCTTTTACTTCATTTCCCAATAGTTTCATTTGTTATAATATCATAGTATGCATAATAGTATTTCCAACCACAACATAAATCAGCGCAATGAAACTCATTTTCAGACACATAAGTAGGACTTATGTAGATAGCAATATCTGTAAAGTTATACGCCCATAGTTTGTTCGAGATGTTTATAAGAAAATTTGTCTCATTTTTATTTCATTACAGGGTATAAAGGTAAATATTTGTACTACTATATGACTTTTTAACAGTTCCAACTGGTGAGGACAAGATCAAACACTATTTGGCCACTAGAAATGTTAAGGTGTGCTATTTACTATTGACGGTTATAATAAGTGTTATGTTTCTCATATTTATTGTAAATTCTTGTGCTGAAAGTTAACCTTATTGTGTTTTTTGGGGCTCGACCTTGCATCGTTTGTTCGAGATGTATGTCCTTTGACGGTAAGTCTGAAATTTAACAAGATTATAGTAATTACAGATAGAAGTTGTTTTGAGTTATTGTTTCTTTTTTCTTTTGCAGCCAACTGTGCTTGGACTTGCATGCTGGTCTAAGTCACCTCTCTAAGGGCTCAGGTTGACTGAGGTAATAAGTACTATAACCTGGTATGACCCATTACTAAATTTCAAAGAATTATTTTTTTCTAAACACAAATAACCTGCTAGACTACAAGCATTCACATCAGATATATATGAGAAAAACATTTACATATAAACAACTAGAAAAACTATCAAGTAGATATATCTACATAACCGACATGACATAAATACAAATCACTAACTAATTATATAATAAAAACAAACAGACATGACTTTTAACCTTAATAACATTCAACAAGACAAAAAAATATATTACTCTTAGAATTAAACCTTGACATTGAAAGGAATTGAACGATGACGATAGAAATTAATCTAGAGACAGAACCATAACTTGATTTTGCAATGTGCTGAGAATCCTGGGAAGTACTTTGCTAATGTATTCTTTATATATGTTTTACATTATGCAGCTTCGTTACACATTAAAGCTTTAGATCCCACACGTGGCGTTAAAGGTCTGTTTAAAGGGAACTAGGGAAGTTCCAGTATATGCATCCAGGAAAGGACACTGTGGACCTGCAGTCAAGTATACCTTCTTGCCTTCACTGGTGTATCCAGAAAGATACTTGGCAAGGTCATACCAATGCTCGGTAGTTCCTCCTTCGTTATCAAATTCAATCACATTTAAAACAGTGTCACCAAGTGGACGAGTAGATGATGACCCGCCTAATAATTTATTCCAGCTGTAAGTGGCTATTTTTTTGGCGTCTGCAACAGCTGTGAGATAGTAGCTTCCTAAAGCTCCTCAAATGGTAAGCATTATTATTATCCCTTTAGCTTGACATGACCCGAAAGATTAATCATTGGAGTCCAACTGTTTCCAAATGTTGCAAGAAACGCAAGGTTGACATAATCACAGTGTCGATTTTAGGTTAAGTCCATCGTGAAAAGTTACCATTGGGCACCTTATATTCCAGTCTCAATAGATAGTTCTATGTTGAAACCTGCTATGTACCAGACAAGTAGTTTAAATAAGTATCCCCTTGAACAGTCATATGAAGTAGAAAAGAACCACCTAAATTGCAGTCATGTGGTCGTTTTTCTTCTCTATTTTATGAGTTTTGCCTAACAACTGTTGCAGAAATAGATAATGTTAGAGGTTTGTGTTGTAACATTACCGACACCAGAATATTATAGTTAATTAGGATTTTATAAACGCTAGGACTTGATGTGGATTTTGACTTTGAAAGTTTGGATTTAAGGCATAACGGTGTAAATTCCAGGCGAAGTGATTGTGCATTGTGTTGTGTTTCACTTTTGTAACTAGATCAGTAGCTATGTTTTAATTTCACTTTTCAAGTCAACTGATTTGACTTTTGGTTTACTATTGATGCAAGATGGGTGGGTTGAGTATCAGTTTTTATGAACCAGGAAGTATTCCTCAAAACATTACATGTCATGTTATGAACTCGGTAGTACCTTAAAATGCTTATTCAAACTGGTCGGTTCATAAAGAACTTGAAAATCGTTATTCAAAGCAACTCATTTCTAAAAGCTAATTCATAGTTTTGATATGCAATCACAGGTACCCCCCTTATTATTGTATGGAAGGTAAAAATTATGTTGATGGATATAGTGTTATAACTTACGGTGTTTACACATTGTACAATTTAATTTTTGTGCAAATGTTAGCTAAATTTTCACTTTTTGTGCATCTGATAAATATATTCTAACTGAACCTGTAAAGAGTTATCATTTTTCAAGAAGTTTGTTGACACGTTTGAAACAAGTAGACCTTATCTTCGAGCCTTGGATAGCTTTTTACAGGATTGAGTGAATAAATGGTGGATTTTAGTTACAAGCTAAAGTTTGATCTATGTCACTTGCTATATAGTAGTTTATGGATCATGTCATTCACAACTATTGTGAAATTTCTCACATTTTTTTATTATAGGCGGAAGGGACAACATAGAGACCAAGATTGTGTATTTTTCGCTCCAACAAGCATATGTATGTCCAGGTGATTGACGATACCAAAATGCATACTCTTGCATCAACTTTAACAATGCAGAAACCACTCTCTAAGGAGTTTGATTTCCCCTTTGGTACCACAATTGTAAGTACAATTTTCAACAAAATTTACTAAAGATACAAGTCGCTAGAAGGTTTTACATTTGCATAGAGTATGCCTCTTGAATACTGTAACATATTAACACCTATAGTTAAGCTTATGCGTAGAATACTGCAACATATTAACAACCTTTCAGCTCAGGTAATACTCATATTGGCTTTTTCTAAAACACATTTGAAGTTTTTGTAAAAAGTTTGATTTGTGCATTGTATGGAGGCGTTAGTATATAGAGACACATTTTGAAAGTGTCTTTGAATCAGATTATGGGTAATATGATTTATAATACATAAACAATTGCATCCATATTTGTAGATGAATTAACTACAATCTGAATTAGAACATGTTTTATTCAATCTTTATGATTTTGTCTTAATTAGTAAATAAAGAAAGGTATTAAACCCTAATACTTTATGATTTTGGTACTACGTGAGACTAAACATGCAATTTTTATTGTTATTAGGCAATTTATGGATGTTTGTTATTTACTTGGTATAGGTTTTCTAGCCTTTGAATGCTAATTAATACTTTGGTCGTATTGCAAAGTATGACTCAGAGAGCCACCGTCGTTATGTAATTATTCTTCGATCTCGCTTTGGTACATGCGTAAACCTTTGAAGTGGTTCTGTTCGAAGTCTTTCAAAAATGATGTCTGACATCGGATTAAAGAAAGATGGTTTTCATCATGATATAAGTCATCATTGTGTAAGTCGTACGTTTACATTATGGTTTTCAACGACCAACATTGTGTATAAAAAGCTTTGTTTCGCATTTGAATACTTTGTGATAGGGGACAATTTATTAAGTTTTATTTCCTCTTATCGGATTACCATTCATTTTTTTCTTTATTCACTCTATAAATATTTTACGGTGTTTATAATTTATTAACCGTTACTTAATTTATTCATTCGATACTCACAAGGCGAGCCCGCCCATCAGGCGGGCTTTGCAACTAGTACCTCAATATAGATAGAGTACATAATTTATTGTGAGTCTTAACAGGAAAAAATTTCAAACAGCGGCAACGAATTTTCAAATAAGCAATAAAAAAGTATTTTCTTTTGGGCAGGTTTTGACGCCACGTTAGGTGGCCAACGGTGGCAATTTTGGTTAGGTTTTGTGCATAATCGAAAAACGAAGAGAACGGTGTTGATGGTGTCAGTTAATTCTAAGCGGTTAATAAGTTATGACTAAAAGAAGAAATAGGTCTTCTGTCATTATACAAATTAAAAAGGCGATCCAAAAGGCGATCCATCACTGGCGGGATCAAACGCCACCATCACCGGCATCCATTCCGATCTATCTCAAATCTTTCACCTCTTCATTACAATACTCATCCTTCAATCCCTAGAACTCCCTTCAATCCAAAAAAAAAAATTATTTTTGAACCCTTAATCAATTCAGGCGATCCAAATGGAATACCATAGATGGGACACTATAGTTGGGACGTCATAGGTGGTACATCCTTGTGGTGGGACAACAAAAGTGGAACATCATAGGTAGGACATTTAATCGTTAGGTGTTTTAATAGATTTTTGTTTGGATCTTCCTTCAATCCAAGGTGTATTTTTCGTTGGTTTGGCATGGGATATGATGATTGGCAGGAGGTTTCAAGAAAGAAACGTGGGTACAAATCTAAAGAGAACGATGTGGCTAAGATTTCGACTTCAATTTTCGTAACCAATTTTCCGGAGTCGACTTCTGCTAAGGATTTGTTCAATGCGTGCAAGGTTTATGGTCATGTTGTGGACTCTTTTATCCCTAATAAGAGAGCGAAGAATGGTAAACGTTTCGCTTTTATTCGATTTATTAACGTGTTTAGTGTGGAACGGCTAGTTAGCAATTTGTGTACGGTTTGGATTGAGAAACATAGATTGCAGGCTAACCTTGCAAAATATAATCGGCCATCAGTTAATCAAAATGTGAAAGAGGTTAAGTCAAAGAACAACTATAACACTCATAAGGTTGGGGTATCCTCTAGACCTTCGGTGTCATCTGTCCCAACTCACGTCAAAGGTCAGGCTAATTCGTTTGCGAACGTGGTTAATGGGACAACTTCGGGTACCCAAGGTTCATTGATTTCGTCGTCACCTGCTATTGTCATTGATGACTCCTGTTTGGTTGAGCGCGATTTGTCCAAGCAGGTTATGGGTAAGGTAAAAGAATTTGCGTCTATTCCTAAACTCTCTTCGATTATCAAAGATGAAGGATTTCCAGATGTTAGTCTGACTTATCTTGGAGGTACTTGGGTTTTGTTTGAATTCATTAATGTAGAGACAAAAGAGAACTTTATGAGACATTCTGGAATTAACTCGTGGTTCGAAGCGATTCAAGAAGCTTGCAATGATTTTGTTAGTGAGGAGCGTATCGTTTGGATGGACATAGATGGTATCCCTTTAAATGCTTGGTCACGAGAAACTTTTGTGAAAATCGGGAAAAAGTGGGGAGAGGCGTTGGACTTGGAAGACAAAGCGGATACTTCTTTTGGGCGTAAAAGGATATGTGTTATGACAAAACATCCGGTTTGTATTTTGGAAACTTTCAAGGTTATCGTTAAAGGACGAGTGTTCATGGCGCGTGCAAAAGAATTGTATACTTGGAATCCTTCTTTCATTGTTCATAAGGAGAAGGAATATGCATCGGAAGATGAGTCGATCCATGTACCTAAATATAACGAGTTTCATCAGCATCTTAACGAAGATGACTTTGGAGACAAATATGACAGCGAAGAAGAAGGAGTGCCTGAAACGGCGTTCGGTTCCAATGCTTCCTCCCGAAGTCAGGTCGATAAAGATAAGGGTATATCACATTCGGATGATCCTTTTGAGATTTACAAAATTCTGAATAATAAGAACCGTGAGTCGTCTCCATCTTTGTCACATCCTCCTGGGTTTACTCCAGAGATGTCGGACAAAATAGATGAGGTCGTAAAAGATATTGGGGAACCTGTCATGAATATGGATAAAGAACCATCGACGATCTTTAGCACCAAGGTTATGAATGACTCACAAAACTTTCCAGTAGAGACTCATAGTGCGTCTGTGGGATCAAAATCTGTTCATAATGGAGGATCGGTATTGGGGGTTATGGAAGATGTTATTCGAATTGGTCAAGCAATGGGTTACTCTATGGAAGGTAGTGTGAAGGATCTTACTAATATGATTGGGCAGCAAGGAGAGGATAACGGGTTTAGATGAATGCGCTATCTATTAATATACAAGGTCTTGGACACAAGACGAAAAAGGAGTGGATTAAGGCGCTAGCTGTATTGCATAAACTTAACATCTTAGTGATTCAAGAAACCAAGATGACTAACGTTTCTCATATGGATGTGAAATTTTTGTGGGGTAACTCTAACTACGATTACGTTTGTAGTGATGCTTTAGGGTTTTTGGGTGGTATTCTATGTATTTGGGAAGCGTCGATTTTCAAGAGGGATAACGTTACTTTATCAGATAATTTTATCGCTATTTATGGCACGTGGCTTCCAAATAATTCCAAAATTTTATTTATAGTGGTCTATGCTCCTCAGGAAGTTTCTAAGAAGAGGATGTTATGGGATTATCTCTCGTACATTATTGGTCATTGGAATGGCGAGTTGATTGTTATGGGTGATTTTAACGATGTTCGCTCTAGTGATGATCGACGAGGGTCATGTTTTAATCCTTATGGAGCCAAATATTTTGATCGATTAATTTCTAATTCGGTCTTGTTGATGTTATCTTGGAGGGTTATGCTTTCACATGGTCTCATCCGACGGGAGTTAAAATGAGTAAGTTGGATCGTTTTCTAATCTCTGACGGCATCCTCCAATCCTTTCCTTCCATCGCAGCTATATGTCTCGACCGTCATCTATCGGATCATCGTTCGATTTTACTTAGAGAGGCTCAACTGGATTTTGGACCAACACCATTTCGTTTTTACCATTCCTGGTTTGACTATGTGGGTTTTGATGATTTGATTAAAACTTCATGGTTATCTTTTTCGCACTCTGATATTGATGGTATGACTCGTTTTAAGAAGGAATTACAAGACTTGAAGGTCATTATTCGCCGGTGGGTCAAGAGTAAACGATTGGAGATGTCGGGTTCAAAGTCTGATATTGTTACTGAATTAGCGAAAATTGATAGGGACATGGAAGGTGGGATGGTAGATGATGGTTCCATTTTGCGTCGTCTCAATCTGAAGAACAACCTTCTTAAAATCACGGAGATGGAAGCAAAAGATAGGATTCAGAAGTCTAAGGTGAAATGGGCAGTCGAGGGCGACGAGAACTCAAATTTTTTTCATGGTATTTTAAATAAGAGAAGATCTCATCTAGCAATTCGAGGAATCTTCGTCGATGGTATTTGGCGATCTGATCCGACTAAGATTAAAAACGTTTTTGTTGATCATTTTGAAGGCCGCTTTAAAGAACCTACAGTACAAAGGCTCAAACTGAATTTTCAATTTCCTAGAAAATTACTGATATCTCAAGCTGATGATCTTGAAAGAGAAGTGTCCCGCGAGGAAATTAGAAGGGCTGTGTGGAATTGTGGTGATAATAAATCGCCTGGGCCTGATGGTTACACTTTTGAATTTTTCAAAAAATATTGGGACTTACTTGGGTCTGATTTTTGTGGAGCGGTTGAGTCCTTCTTCGTAACTGGGGATTTCTCAAAAGGGTGTAACTCGTCTTTTGTTACCCTCATCCCGAAGGTTACCGATGCTAAATTCGTCAATGATTTTCGGCCGATAAGTCTAATAGGGTGCATATATAAGGTTGTCACCAAAGTGGCTTGCAACAATTGTCCTCGTTTTAGGTGATCTCGTTTCAGATTCTCAAACTGCATTTGTCGCGGGAAGACAAATTCTAGACGGTCCGTTTATCCTTGACGAAATTTTAAATTGGTGTAAAAGAACGAGAAACCAAGCTATGTTTTTCAAAGTTGATTTTGCGAAGGCCTACGATTCGGTCCGGTGGGATTATTTGCTTGACATTTTAGAGGCTTTTGGGTTTGGACACATGTGGTGTAATTGGATTTAGGGTACGCTTCGGTCAAGTAAAGCTTCGATCCTGATCAATGGTAGCCCCTCCAATGAATTCTATTGTTACCGTGGGCTTAAACAAGGGGATCCTCTCGCTCCATACTTGTTCATTCTTATTATGGAGTCACTCCATTTGTCTTTCAGTCGGGTGGTTGATCAAGGTTTTTTTAAAGGTATTCAATTGCCGGGGCAACTCTCCATATCTCACCTCTTCTACGCGGATGATGCTATGTTTATTGGAGAATGGTCCGATGAGAATTTAAAAGGTATTATTAGCATATTAAATTGTTTCTTTCTTGCATCAGGGTTACAAATCAATATTCACAAATGCCAATTATTGGGAGTGGGTGTTCCGGATCATCTAGTGCATCAGGCGGCATCTATTATTGGCTGCTCAGTTTTGAACAAACAATTCCAATACTTGGGAGTTACGGTGGGAGTTTTTCTTCACGTACGCGTTTAAAATCATGGGATGACATTATCTCTAAACTTAAATCGCGCCTCTCTAAATGGAAAGTGAAAACTCTATCAATTGGCGGGCGGTTAACCCTTTTGAAATCAGTTCTTGGTGCAACGCCTATTTATTCCATGTCTATTTTCAAAGTTCCTCATGGAGTCCTGAAAGTTATGGAGTCTATTTGTGCTCGTTTTTTTAATGGTGCGGATCAGTTGGATAATAAAATTGCGTGGGTCGCTTGGGATAAGGTTTTGGCTTCCAAGAAAAACGGTGGTTTAGGTGTCTCGAGTTTTTTTACTCTCAACCGAGCTCTTCTTTTGAAATGGGTTTGGCGGTTTGTGTCTCAAGATGACTCCCTATGGAGGCAGGTTATTTGTGCTATATATGGTACGTCGGTAGAAACGCATCGGACACATTATTCTTCAAATTGGTGTTCTATTTTAAGGGAAGTTCATAAGCTTAATTGGTAAAGGATTTCGACTTATGGTCCATGTTAAGAAACTATATGGTAATGGTGTTGACACAGAGTTCTTGGTCTGATCAGTGCTGGGCGATAGTACCGGGGGGGGGGGGGGTTGTTGTTAAATATCCCGTTTGTTCGCTTTAGAGATGGAAGAAACATGCTTCAGTGGAATCGAAACTCCACTCTTCTTCTGTTTCTAATAATTCTTTCGCAGATGGGTTTTCGGGGAAAGGATCGAGCAACGTATGTTGGTGGAACTGTAGCACGTATGCTGGAAGTCGGTATTCCTTATCTAATTCTAATGATCAGTATGGGTTATTTGAATTGGTTAGCAATGGAAGCTTTAGAGTTTAAGGAGACCCGCAACTTCCATCTGATACCTTTACCGAGCTCAAGAGGTTGTCTACTAAGATGGGTGAAATTTTGTCCCATCAAGGTTAACGTGTTCTTCTTGCGTATCGTCTAGATTTTGTAACCACCAGGGTCAACCTGGTCCGCGAGTATTAATTTGGAGTCGTATGTTTGCCCGATGTGCCCTCCGATGCGGGAGGACCATCAATCATTTTGTTTTGATGGAGCTGTCGCAACAGTTTTACGCGTATTTTTAAGTGGCGGGACTATCTTCGCCGAGGTTTAGGGATTCGTTTCAAGATTGTGTCCCTTGGTTTCTTCGATCAAAGGCTTCCCAACAAGGTTAAATCTTTGTTGGAAGGCACTTTCTATGTTGCTTGGTGGTCGATTTGGAGGTTCAGGAATCGCATCATTTTCGAGGCTACTCGTCCTAGTCGTTCGGAAATTTTCGACGATATTGTTTTTTATGCTTTTAATTGGTGTAATAGCCGATGTCATAAGGCTCTTTCATGGGAGGACTGGCTTAAAAGCCCTCATCTTATTTCCTTGTAATGTTTTTCTAGCATCTTGCTAGTTTTATAATATTATCGCCGTTCAAAAAAAAGTAAGTTATGACTAAAACAGTATGCGAGTATTGATGTGGCCAAAATTCAAAAAAAAAATTGGGATACTTGCGGCTAGGGTTTTTTTTTCTTTCTAAAAGGCTAGGGTGAGCAGAAAAACCGGAAAAACCGAAAACCAAAACCGAACTGAACTAATAACCGAACCGAATTTGCCAAAACTGAACCGAACTACAAATTCGGTTTTCTAGTTGGAACAGAGTTTGACAATCTGAACCGAAAACCGAATTTATATATATACACACACACACACACACACACACACACACACACACACACACACACACTATAGACTCAAGGCCCGCCCCATGGGCGGCTAGCATAAAAAATAAGTAAAAATATCATTATTAGCATAGTTTTTAATGTATATATCTCCTTAATTACATTATAGTGAAAGTAACAT
>BQNB010017257.1:12978-70239 GCA_026074375.1 Tanacetum coccineum
ATTTTTATGTCAGGCCCAGTCCATGTTAATTTTCGATATAACCTATACATAGTTATAACTTTCACACACACACAAACCCTAACACAAAACATATTCATCTGCCCCTCTTCTTACTTTTTTCCTAAATCTGCATCTCCCATTCTTAAAACTCTCATCCGTTATCAAATCTAATCTATATCGACCACTTCACTAGTATCTCAGTCACCACATCACACTAACCACAAACCACAATCGTTTTTTTCATTCTGAAAACACACGAACAATATACCACGAAGAAACCAAGTGATTGTTGGCTTTAAGATCTCCGTGGAGGTCTCTGGTAGGCTTTCATCTCTTGTTTTTGCGATTTTAAAGGAAACAAAAGAAAAGAGTATAGCACAAATTGTTATATTTCTTTCTTTTATTTTCGGAGAATGAAAGAGAAAGATGTTGTTCTTCACATAGACCTGTGATGATATCCTTTCGTATTGTTGATCTGTTAGGGACACAATGGTTATTTATGTAACACGAATAAAAGGAAAATCTAAGGTCATCTTATCAATCCTTTTCAGTTTCGAGTTTAATGGTGGTGATGTGGATTATAGAATTTGTGTTTGTGAGATGAAAGATTAAGTTTGAATTTGTTGTTGGCTGTGATGAGGGTTTGATCTGTTGTAACTCAGTCATAACCGAGTTGACTCTCTGAGTTGACTCGGTTTGTCGAAAATCAATTTCGATATTAACTCAGTGTAAAAGTAATTTCGATGTCGAAATTATAATTCCAATAAACTGTTTGAGCTTGTTGTTACAGATCTAACTTTGTAGCAGTTAAAATGTAAAGTTTATAACAGTTAAGTACAAATCTGGTCTTTCTTTTCCTTGTAACTTCTTTTTATTTTCCGATCTTGACCAAAAGCATTTTCGGAATCCATTTTCGGAATAAACAGTTATAGATCCGAATTTGACCGTTGACCAAAGTCAACGTCGAATTTTGACTAGTCCGAAATTACATCCGAATTTGCTCTCCAATCAGTAGCAGATATGTAGAAAACATTTAACTACTCGAAATTGGACAAACTTTACGATAAAACCGTAAGCAGCCAATCCCGAACTAGTCAAACGTATCGAAAATATAATAGTATAATCTGCTGTAACAAATTGTGATCACAAATAAGCTGCTGAATGAAACTGTATAGGCTGAAACACATCAAATCTGAACTGAATAAGCTAAACTAGCAGAACTGGACCAAATAAGCTGTAATAAGCTGAACCGAATAAGCTGTAAACATCACAAATCGCTCTTGCAGCTCTGATACCACTTGTGAGGTCTCTCGATTCACGATCTCGGGAGGTCGGGGAAGCTCAAAATAAGAATAAGCCATAATGATGAGGAAAGAGCTTTTTCTAATTTTCAAAGTTTTATTAAAATGTAAAATGAAAGGAAAATACAAATGTGAGCTTCACCCTCTAATGTTGATTAAAGGGGGGTATTTATAGGTAAAACACAATGACACTTTGGACTAATTACACTTTTAGTCTTTATGTTTTAACTTAAACATAAACTAGAGTAATTTCCATATAGACACCATATTTTTGATCCTAACAAAGAACCTCACCAGAAATGTATGCAGGAGTCTCAATAGGTCTCGAGGGCAGCACCGAAGAGATGACTGCGAGATAACAATAACATAAAAATTAGCATACTGAATTTATCTGCATAAAAACTTAAACCATGGTTGCATGATGAACACCTTGGAGTAGCCAACTTCAAAAATTACGATGTATTTCTTGTTAATGGAATGAACCCATCATATCTGAAAAGAGATACCATTTCTCTTTAATCTCGCGCAAGAAAAGCTCTCAATCTGTTGAAGAAAAAGATACAAAAAATCAACATTAACACATCCTCTACAACAAACGATATCTAGGAATAATTTTAAACTAGACTAAGATAAATGTAGATACCAACAACTTCAGTTATATTATTATCTGCTCTTAATTATGCTTTATTAAATTGCTATGATAACTTCACAAAACACAAATCCAAACACTCCTAAAATGAGAGTTATATAATACAAAGAAGCTAGCAAGAAATACAAAGTTCACAACATCGATCATGCAATGTTACAGTGCATTCATCAGAAATTTTACCTCTCTGATTGAATTTTGAAAATTTTAATAGAATGCTTGAGTTGTGTGGTCTGATATTTGACTTGGACTTGTATAATGAGTTTCTAACGTTTATGATTTCTGGCTGCAAGACTTCCGTAATCATCTATTTCCCACCAGCTGCTTTCTGAGATGCAGCACCAGCAGTTGCCCCTATTTTCTACATACCAATTCACATCCCATTTTTTTTCAAATTTCCAACCAATATAATTCTATCTATATCAATCATCCTTATCCTTACACATTGCATATCATATATAAAAAAACTAATAAAAAAACACAAAAATTAAAACTAACCTTGTAACCTTAGAATATTAGATGCCGAAATAACAATTCCCAAAATAACAAAGTATGATATGATAATCATTATCAATTTTTTTTACTTTATTATGCCTTACAAAATTGGGAGAAGGTTTATCATATCGATCCATAATAGTGATTGTATGTATGTTTGTGGTTAAATTAATATACAGATTTAGGATTTCGGTATAATAATAAAGTTGGATCATATATTGTAAGATACGGATTTAGGAATTCGTATAATAATAAAGTTGGATCATATATTGTAGGGGCCAAAAGTTCAATATAGACCCAATATTTGTCATAGACCCAATGAACCAATCCTAGCCACTCATTTTTTCATCAAAAAAAAAAACCACAACTCTATTGTAGGGGTTTTGGCAAGTTAATTATGATTGACAAAATTTTGGGGTTGGTTTAGGGCAACAAATTTAGGGGCGGTGTATGATAGGAAAGTGTTTGTTGATAGGAAATGATCGTACGGTTGGTAAAAAATAATAAAGCCACGTGTTTTTTGATAAGAGGTTTTGGGGGACAAACCTTCTTTTATATAAGAAGTAGATATTTATACATATAAAAATACCATTAAAACTTTATCCTAATATATAAACACTTTTTATGCTTGAAATAATTATTTTTTGCTAAATATCTATGCAATTATATATTTTTTAAATAAATGGTGTAATTCGGGTTATTCGGGTCAACCGAAAACCGAACCGATTTCAAATTCGGTTTTCGGTTCGGTTCGATATTGTTTTCGGTTTGACCCAAAAATTTTTTACTGAACTAATCGAACAACCCACAACCCGATAACCGAACCGATCAACACCCCTATAAAAGGCTCCTAGCTGGTGCCAATGATGCTTTCTTCCATATTTGAACATTCATAATTCAAAAGTAAAAAAAAAAGACCGTCGATCTCAAGAACTGTACATAATATACAAGTATACAACATTGTACAATAAAATCATGAAGTGTAAACGAGGGATCGGCTACTATCAACATATTCCGCATAAGCAACGTCACTGCAGACCGTGATTCTTGAATCTGAGGGTATTATCTCAGCATTTTGTAGCATAAAACCACGTATTATAGGCAACGGGAAGCCAACCCCTAGTCGTGCATTCGCATATGGCAAGAAAACCGTTTCAATGATCGTCCACATCACTGGCTGCAAAACATATTGTACAAACAGAGATAATTTGTAAATATTATACTTAGATTTTGGCAATCATTATACAAATGCTTTTTCTATATAGACAACACTAATATGTGTTTGGACTATTTTACCTTGCATCATGTTTGACTCGTCTTTTACCAATATGTTTGTCAAAGGGTATAACAGTCCAAATACATATAATTGTTGTGTATGAATGTATGATACAAAAGTGATGGTATTCAATGTCTATATTATCTATCAACTTCCAAATGCACAAAGAATGTTTGAAGGTGTTACCATGTCCCTTTGACCCATCCTAAGAAGCAGGTCTGATTGACCCAAACCTGTTTTGACCCGTCACCCCACCCACCCGTTTTTTACATGTATCGAGAAGTCTTTGTAAGCAACAATTCTCTTACAATTTGCAGAAAAGGAAAAAAAAAACGTATTTTGTCTACAATCTATGGAGCATAATAAAATAAGAAACCAAAACAAGAATGTCATTATAAAGAGCAAACCAATTTACCTGAATAAGAAACATGTGCAAGGTGCCAATCTTGCTCCATTTCAACGACATGGTGAAATCATCCAAATTCATATGACTCGTAAAGTTGTTTCCTACAATTTCAACAGAACCCGTGGCAGCAATTACCTACAAAAAGAAAAACCATCATGTGAATATGCTGCCATTATGCGTTCGTGTTTCTTTTTAGGACATAAAATGGAGTTACATGTGACAAAATAAAGGATACCAGTGAGATACAAGCAACAGGTATTGTGTCATCGCCTTCAAGAACATCTATAATTAAGTCTGCATAGACGATTGCACCAATTTTCTGCCATGATATCTGCATAACTGGAGGATCAGACAGTGTAATGTCCAAATTCATATCAGCATTCGGGTATTTCTTGTAAAGTTGAGGCACAATAAATCTCCATCCCGCTGTGTTCAATAGAGATTGTTGCGGAATTTTATCCACAATCCAATGCATAAACTTAGCCTGAAATTAAAGCTTTATGTGATCCAAAAGTAAGAGATGCCAAATCTATAATATTTGTTCAAATGTGGCAATGTCGGCCCGTTTATGTGTCAGAATGGTCAAATTAAAAGATCAGTAAAAGGGTAGCGGCTTGAATAGGTCCAACGGACTGAAAGTATTTATTCAAAGATTACGATTATCATTATAATAAACAGTTTCGTCACCACTCTACCCACTATTATAACCTTTTTTAAAGGACAAAAACTGTTTACAAGTCAACTCAAACCGACCCGGTCTGTTTGACCTATTTCAGCCTGCAGATATTTGGACCCGTTACAAGACCAACATATCTTGCCACTTCTAAATTTTATAATAAAGTTCGAGGAGTCACGTTATAGTATAAGTCAGATGCAGATTTGAAAACAGCTTCATCTAAGGCAATTCCAATCATCTTTGAAGATTCTGAACAAGAAACTGGTGGCTGCAAACCGTTGTGGTATGAATGTGCGTGGGTCTTATTTTCTATAAACAACCCATATATCTCAACGCCTAGTGAAGTGTCGCTCATATAAGGGTTGTTAACAAACGTAACATTTAATGAGGCAGTATCATCCACTGGAATTTGTTTCGGAAGAGTTTGTAAAATTGATTCAAGGTGTGAAATTCCGGCTTTCAGTTTCTTGGTAATTGCTTTTTCTACTGCTGTGACTATTTCATCTTCAAAAGCATCCACAATCCTGAAAGATCGTAAAAAGGTCAAAGTCAAATTAACCAGATTTGGATGATCAGTCAGTAAATAAATGCAAAAAAAAGTGGTTATTAAGATAAATAAGAGATTATCTGACCCTCATTCTTCAAGTTATAGTTAATAACTCCTAAAAGAGTCCTTGTTTGACTTGCAAAGTCAAACCTGATACTCTCGTTTTTAAACATAAGGATGATATGAAAGGTTAACAATCGCGGCTTCAAATTCTTAATTACTGCGTCTTATCTGAGTTAAAGCATAGGATTTCAATTTTTTAATGTCTAGTAATGCAATCATGTGAATAGCGAAGTAAGAAAGTCTTCCATTTGACTTTTGAGAGTTTAGACAAACCAAGAAAAGGCATAATGTGGAAAGAGTAAAACATACCCTTGATAAAGCCAAGATGCTCCTCCATCTAAATCTATGGAGATATCGTTTATATGACAATTACATTCCACGATGGAAAGATTTATAGATCCTTCTTTATTAACCATGTCTAGTGTTACACTGATTTCCATGCCGTCAACCTTGGCACAGAAACATCAACACTCATTAATAAACAATAAACTTCATATTGCTTCATATACACAAAAGATAAGCAACATCGTTAAATATCGTAGAAAATCTGCCGGTACTAAAACTTGGCGCGCCTATGTTCCAAAGATGTTGCTAACTTCTCAGTTAAAGGTTGTTTGGATATGCAATTCTACAAAGTGATCGGCATAATCTAACCATGGTTATGCTTTTGTAATTATTTAAGGTCAAAAGAATCAAATCTGAGAAACTGATATGACATTGTAGGAAAAATGATTATTAGAGTAAAATTACAATTACCTAGGGATTTGTAGGTTGCAGTAGCGGATTATTGCAAGATTCCAATTCTAAGTTTTTAAGCCACAGTAATCACTTATATCAACCAAAATCCAAATGCACCCGTGTAAGTTTTAGTTAGTTTCATAATTAGATTAGTCAAGATTATTTCTGAAAACACAAAGGTAGTTGCTATACACTAAAAGGGTATTTGGCATTGCGTTATAAAACTGTTTGTGCAATATGAGCAACCATAATCAGGTAATCAAGCATAACAAAACGGACTACATAATATAGTGCTTGGTTTTGCTTCTGTTATCTAAAGATGTAATTCGAGTGTTTCACGTGCTTTTTCAATGAATTGCATGTAAAGTGACCCCTTACTATATTGTTGCAACTACTCTTAGGGGGTGTTTGATAACTGCTTATGTGCTTATTCCATTCTGATACAACCAATAAACAGCTTTTAGGGTTATTAATATTGTGTATTCAAACTACTTATATGATTATCCGAAAGTAACACCTAACAAGATAATCAAGACTTGGCTTTCCCTATATCCAAAACGCAATGCCAAAAACCGCTAAAAGCTATCAACTTGCACAATTTCCATAACTAAACATCCACCAAAAAACATCCAAAAAACTAAAAACTATAAAAATACCTTAATAGAAGCAGTCCCACTATCCGAAACCGAAACTGGGCCAACCCAAGTCCCATAACTATAATGCCAATTGACCTCCAACTCACAACTAACACCATTACCAACAATCACAACACCACCAACACTAGGTACAACATCAGATGACCCAACTTCAACCCCATTAATACCAATATCATTAAGAACAACATGCACTTTACCAATCAAAGGTATCTTAACATTTTTTACAATTTGAGATATTGGTGTTGGTGTAAGTGATGATATGGCTTTTGATATGAGTAAATCTTTGGTGAAATTAAGACCCTTTTGGGTTATTAAGATTGAGATATAGGATTGATCACCAGTTGTTGGATATGGGATTATTAAAATGAATATGATGGTTATTATGGTTTTTAATGGTGGCATAATAAATCAAGATTTTCAAGATTTGAGGTTTGAGGTGATGATAAAGGATTGATTTTTTTGTGTTTCTGTTTTTATATGTTTTGGAATATAAAGTTGGTTGCTTTATCAGTTAAAAATGTGATTAATGAAGGTGTGTGAGTGAGTGTAAAAGTTGTGATTTGGGTTAGTGTTAGCAACTAGACCTTACAGTATTGGAAAATAGATAGAAGTTGTGAATTTTTTTTTTCTTAACCATGATTTTTGACTTTTTGACCGACTAATCCATTAGGTTTGAATTCATCGTCACACAGACTCGTACCGTGTAAAGCCCTCCCTTTTCAGGAGTGTTGTTTGCATCTAGCATAAATTGAACTTGAGACCTCACATATTCTATGGTGATAGTCATATGTTCTTTGTCACTAGGCTACCCTTGAGTGGTTATCGAAAAAGTTGTGACCTTAATTTGACATGAATCAATAGCATTGGTTTTTGGATAGTAGTAAAGTTATTTGGTTTTCTCACAAGAAATGGTTCGAAACCTTGCTACCGTGAATAGGGGAAGACCTCACCCGTTTACCCGTTGTTGACTTTCCAAATTTAACTAAATCAAGTAATGAAAAGAAATTTACTAGCATGTGGAAGAAGAACATGATTGATGATTATGTGTAGTTAGATACTTGTAAGAAACAGATGTATTTGCATGAACGTGTAAGAAGATCACGCAAAACAGATGTAGTAGTATACATGCTGAACTCAAATTGTTTGCAGCATACGGAATTGATGCAACTAAAGGATGGAATATTCTTTCACCATCTCAAGTACAAACATTTACCATTATCATTTATGGTAGCAACAGACGATTTATTGGATGTCCACGTTCTTATCATTCGTAATCTATAATGATCAATGATGACGTATAATAGGTTTACCAGGCCTCTGATCTGAACCATATTGTCACAATGGGCCCCAGGCCCAATCAAGCAAATAGAAGCAGCTAAAATATGATGGGCCGGAACTAAGCCCAATCCCGCACTGGCACGGCCCGGAAGAAGCGAGACGGACGTGACAAACCCTCCGCGAACCAAGAAACGTCCGCGCAAGGGAATTAGCGTCCGCAAGACACGATTTATTGCGGACTCTTGCCAGAAAAGGGACCCACTTCGGCTCACTAACAGAAATAAGCGAAATACTAGGAAAACTTAATATTTGGCTCACCTATAAATAGGGGTACCCTGACACCCCACAAGGTACGATTTTCTGACCACATTTTATACACATACACTCTGACATTCTCTGACAAAAACATGAATACTTACTCTCACGCCGGAGTCTAATCGTGGGGTCCGTCCCCACGGTAAGACTAACGGTTTACTTTTATTTGTGCATGAAACTATCCAAATCACTTGATTTAGTACAAGATCCAACCGATTTACAGCTAGTTGGCCCGGCCCAACAAGCGATCCAGATCCAATTCAAACCCGTAACACAAAATTGTACTAACAAGTTGGCGCCATCCATCGAACCGAAATGCAACTACGTTCCCTAAAATACTCACCATGAGCACACATTCTGGTCCTTCTCCTACCACAAATACGTCCGCCGTACGGAACACGGTGGGAAGAGGAAAAGAAAAATCACAAGAAAACCCAAATGAGCCCGCATCCGATGCAGCTCTTAGGGAATTTTGTGATAAGAACTACAATCAGTTGCTGCCAATCCTCGCTGAAAAGATGCACCAAGAGAAAGGGCAACAAGAGAAGCTGAAGGCAGTAAAAGCTCGTCTCAACTTTGAGGAGACCTCACAGCACTCCGAGTCGGGGGCACCAAGCAGAAAAAGGGATGTTTAGAAAAGACTCGGACCAAAAGATGTCCGCAGCATGTCCAGAAGCCCTGAACCAAGACACGACCGATCCAGATCACCTAGAAGAAAAGATCCGGAAAGAGAGACGGTGTTCAGAAGATTGGAAAAGGGTGTATTCCACAGGTTGGGTGATAAAGAGAAGGGTATGTCCGCATACTCTGATAGTTCAAGGCGTCAGTCATATCACAGTAGCCGCTGAGACACTGAAAACTACTATCAGAGTTCTCGCTCGCGAGGAACGGAGCCCGCTCCTAAGAGGCATCATGATAGAAAAGCATAATCACGTAAGGGATGAAGGATTTCAGAAAGTGAGGATAGTGCATGAGGACATTGGAAATCTAAATCTAAAAAGCAAAGGTCAAGTATGGAGGATGAAGACCTATCCCAGCCATGGGTATGTGTGGAGACTGATCCGTTCACGCTTCGCACCCGCTATTTCGATGTACCAAAGAGGATCCGTATGCCTAGCCATGTCAAAACGTATGACGAAAGTGAAGATCCGGAAGATCATCTTAAGATTTTTCAGGCCGCTGCCAAGGTAGAACGGTGGGCGATGCCAACGTGGTGTCACATGTTCAATTCCACACTCACCGGAAATGCAAGGGTTTGGTTTGATGATCTCCTTTCGGAATCCATAGATAGTTATGACGACCTGAAAGAAGCATTCTTGGTAAATTACCTCCAGCAAAAGAAGTGCATTGGCATGTGCTTAATTACACATACCTTTTGCCTATAAAAACGAGCCTAAATGACTAAAAACGTACATAAAATACCAAATATATGTGTGTTTACTTTATATACTGTGCAGGTACCGGATATTCATAAAAGGACAAAACCGAAGCCAAAACTGACAAAACCGAGCACGGAATGGAAAGAGCGTGAAAAGTCAAAGTCAACCAAGTTAAAGTCAACAGTCAAAGACGAAGCCAAACCGAAGAAATACTTAATGGACCAACCTGCACCCATCTAATAGGCCGGGTAAGCCCATTAAGCATTTATGTACAAGACTTATAAGACTTAAGTCTTATAAAAGCCCAATACCCTTTTAAACTATCCCCGGCAACGGCGCCATTATTCATGCTTTCTTATTGCTCAAATGTTCTTAGTTAATGCCTTTATTTTAAACTGTCTTAATTTGCTTTAAACTGCTTATTTCTATTTGCTTATTTATAAGTGCTTATTTCTATGTTCTGAATGCTTATTAGTGCTTAATATTGTTAGTTTATAATCTGTCTTTAAAATTCTTAGCTTATTTCAGTTTAAATAACTTATAAAATGAATTATCAATACTTAAAGGGGTGTTTGGGTCAAGGGCCAAAAATGGGTCAAAAATGGTGTAAAACTCATATGGGTCATTAAGCCAACTTTAACACCCTCTTTTAAGTTAATTTAATCTGTTTTAATAAGTTTTTAAAGTTTGAAATCAAGTTTTAACAGTTTGTCAGCAAATCCTTAGAATTTGTGGGTTTGAAATTTCTTTTAACTGTTTTTATTTGATATTTACTCAAAGATTGTTTTAAGGCTTTTGTTAGTATTCTTTTAGTGTCCAAATGTAGTAGGAAAGATGTAGTATAAGTGTTTGTTGTCCCTTGTGATTTTAACCTTAAATCTGTCAAGTTTAGTTTTCAGTTTCAAAAAAGGTGAAAGCCACTTTTCAATCTAAAATTTAGATAAGTTAATGTTAGATTTAGGTTTTGAAATTGATAGCATAAGCTACTTGTAGTATAAACATCATCTGTTTTAGCTTATTTTGTAAATTGAACTTATTTTACTAGCTTATTTTTAGGGCTGCAAAAGCCACATTGTCCTTTATAAAATTTGAAAAAAAAACTCAGCATTCTGAGTGAACAACTTTTTCATAAGCCTTTTTCATGGCTTATTTGAATTTCAAAATCCTTTTTTTTGCTGATTTAGAAAGATTTTTGTATAAGTTTTTCAGTGGTATAGCCCACTAAGCCATAAGGATCCATCTTCTAGCTTAAAAACAAGCTAGAAAGTCCCCCTTAGGATGTTTGGTTGACAGTTTTGAGCCAAAAAGCTCATTTGTTTATTTGGGAGTTTTAGCTGTTACATTTGCTTATTTTATGTTTAGATTTGCTTATTAGGTTAGGTTAAAGGTTCTTTTAGCTTATTTAGCTTTGGTTAGAGCTTATTTAAGTTTTTTTAGCATTTTTAGTTTAGGATTTAAAGTTTTAAAGCCTTTAGTTAATTATGTCATTTTAAGCTTAATTTAGCTCAATTCAGTTGCTTATTTTTGAGCCTTAGTGCTTATTAGATATAGTTTGTTGTCTTTTGTTAGCTTATTTGCTTTTTCATCAGCTTATTAAGTCCAAGAGAGCATAACAGTTTAAGCCTTTTAAGTCTTAGTGATAAAAAGCATTCTGTCAGCTTTTAAGAGCTTATTTTGTGCTTATTTTAGGTTTTAATAAAAAGTCTTTTTACAAAAGTTGCTTATTTTTAGCTTATCTAAAAAGTTGTTTAAAAAATTTTGCAAAAAAATTATTCACGCTTACTTAACCAATACAGTCGGTCAAAGCAATTGACGGTTCATGATAGTTCGGGCAAGAGAGTGGTCTAATCGCTACATAGGCAACACGTAAACAGGAGATGATAACCGAAAACACTTATGTCCAATGAAGAAATAACCATTGTTTTCATAAACAGCTTTAAATACTTAAATCCATAAGTAGAAAGAGTGTGATATCAATCAAGTAAACGAGTTTGTAAATGAGTATAAGTATGAGTATGTAAACAAGTATGTAGTGAGCATGTATTCTCCCCCGAGATTTGTAAAGCAATGTAAAACAAGTAAAAGATGGGCTATAAACTCACCTTAAGGTCATTAGCTATTTCTCGAGTCATATCTAATGCCACAAATGCTCGACCACCTAACCATTAAGTAGTAACACTAATAATTAATGGACATATCGTCTATAATGACTAGTAACATTCACTTCTTAGTTTTCTAGTCCAACGACTACACTTTCATTTGGCTAGACCCTACATTGTCCCGTAACATAAATTTTATACTTTATACATATATTTAAAATCCTTCGTATACTTTACGTTTTATCTACCAGTGAAGTCTATAAATAAAATCTCATAAACCTATTCAAACAAGATAGTTTATTTATAAATTGTATGGGCTAAAGTCGCCAATAGTTTAATGTTTAGGGTCCAAAATGAAAATGTTGCAAAAATATTCCTATACATGTACGATAGAGTCGTACATGCATGCCCCCCTTTTCTTCTATTCCTTTAATTGATTTTATATATTAAATTACATGTCATTAACTCAAAGTGTAAGGACTAAACTTGCCAAATAGCAAAACATTGAGGGCCGTTTAGTAAATTAATTTTGAAACAACCATTATTCACGAGTTGTATGCTTATGTACGGATGAAACAGCCACCACTTTTGTTTCATATATCATTTACATTTCTTTTCTATCTCCATTTATTAAATTTTCATCTTCTTCAACTTAACCTTGTTAGAGAGTTCCATGTTTATATTGTTAAAGAGTGCCACGTTCTTAACCAAATCAAATAATACAAAGACAAGTATTGTTACCATGATGTTGTTGTACGAACAAACATAAAATCTCACGTCCTTCGCGTTTATGAACTCGCGGGAAATGATGTACGCGCCGCTCGCGGGAAAATATAGAAGTTTCATCGGAATAAATGGAGAGGAATGAACAGTTTGTTTTAGTATTTATTAGAAGAGAGAAGAACGGAACGAAACAAAATCTAATGAAATACAACGTCTCGATGAAGATTACCTTTCCAGAATATGCACAAAACTCGTCGAAGACTACAACAAGGCTAGAAAAACGTGTATCGTCAGAAAGTCTCCTAGAACTCAACTCATCGAAAAAGCGTATGGTACACGTCGAAAAAAACGATTCTTACCGCAAAGCCAACCCGAACAAGAAGCTTGAAAATATCAACGTAAACCCAAACCAATGCATGGTCGTGATCACGAACATGGACAACTCGAACATGAATGTCATAACTTGAGTAGTCTTTGATATAAATCAAACTGTGACGCATCTCTCACTACTTAGCTCTTCATTCTCTTAATATTAAAGACCCAAGATTATCTCTTCTTCAAGAACACAATAAAACTTGTAGTGTGGAATAATGTTGTAGTGTTGCAGTTGTCGTTTTTGTATGAGGAGAAAGGAGGAAGACTTGTGAGCTTTGTTATGAAAAGTGACTAGTATTATCCCTTCTTAGTAAAGTACTCCTTAATATAACTTGGAAATGTGGGCCTTGGTTCTGCCGTGAATAGAAAGAGAAAAAAAGAGGAGTTGAGGTTGAAATGAAATGAAAAGACCAGCATACACATGCGCTTTATTTGTAGTCTAATTAAGGTGTATTTAAAAGCTCTTTAGATATTCTCAAGCTTATGTAATAATGAAAGGTGGTTTCATATGAAGTGACTGGTCAAACATAAAAGAGAGGGAGAGACGGTTTGTAAGGGTTTAGCATGGTTCAAATATTAAACAATTCACTAGCTTATGTAAGAGACATGCTTGATGTGAAGTGACCAACATGCTTGGTCTTTTCCTTCCTTTACTTGCCGTGTGGTAGTGATCAAAGGGGGCAAGAATGAGGCTTCAACACAATGGTCAACAGAATAATATAGTTTAAGTTAATTAGCACATGCCCTTCTAGAAGTTTAAAAGATATTATTTGTTTGGTAGTCATTGGGTGTCTTGGGTAAACTTTGTTCGTAAAAATACAACTTTTACTCGAACATATGCGTTTTTAACAAACGTTTCTGAATAATATGATAAATAATTTTTTAAATATTTTTATTTAACAAAAAGTGATAATTAAGTATAATTTAATTATTTTTGTGTCGGTACACGTTGTTTTTGTTTCTAAAATTTTGCGAGGATATTTCGGTCATTTTCTGCTTGTTTCTGGGTCTCGGGCAAAACTAAAAAGTTGTCCGGAATGTCGTTTTACATCAAATTGCTTTAGAGTCCGAGTCGTGAAAACGGGATTTAGCGGGTCGTTTTTGATAAGTCAATTTAGGAATAACATATATCTTCTCGTTTTCAAGTCAAATAAGTTAAAAATAAATTTGCACATAAGAGATGTGTAAAAATAAATATGATTTATTATTTAAATATGTTCCAAAAAATTACGGTTACGCTGGTGGTATCGTTTTTATGTGACCCATAACAGGAAAAAGATCACAGCAGCTGCGGAGACACCGAAAGCTATTATCAGAGTTCCCGCTCTCGAGGAACGGAGCCCGCTCCTAAGAGGCATCATGATAGAAAAGCATACTCACGTAAGGGAGGAAAGATGTCAGAAAGCGAGGACAGTGCAGGAGGACATTGGAAATCTAAATCTAAAAAGTAAAGGTCAAGTATGGAGGATGAGGACCTATCCCAGCCATGGGTATGCGAGGAGACTGATCCATTCACGCCTCGCATCCGCTATTTGATCTACCAAAGAGGATTCGTATGCCTAGTCATGATAATGGTATAAACTAACCTGCTCAAATCTCGGTTGTCACACTATACGTGTTAATTACCTATTTACTCCGTATAATTTATGACGTGGTCTCTTCGTGGCCTTTCACCTTCTGTCAAATCGTATGACGGAAGTGAAGATCCGGAAGATCATCTTAAGATTTTTCAGGCAGCTGCCAAGGTAGAACGGTGGGCGATGCCAACATGGTGTCACATGTTCAATTCCACACTCACCGGAAATGCAAGGGTTTGGTTTGATGATCTCCTTCCGGAATCCATAGATAGTTATGACGACCTGAAAGAAGCATTCTTGGCAAATTACCTCCAGCAAAAGAAGTGCATCAAAGACCCCGTCGAAATCCATCACATAAAGCAGAGGGAAGGGGAGTCTACGGAAGATTTTGTATGGAGGTTCAAGATTGAAAGTAGGGATGTTAAAGGGGCACCGGAAGTCATGAGAATCTCAGGATTCATGCATGGAAAAGCTAGTAAACGCCGGTATCATGAAAGAAGTCCACTATCATAGTTGGTTGTCAAATCCAATAATGGTGAAAAAACATGACAACAGTTGGAGAATGTGTGTAGATTTTGAAGACTTGAATAAAGCATGTCCAAAAGATGGGTTAAAAAATGTCGGCGCAACCTATCAACGTCTGGTGGATAAAGCCTTCCAAAAGCAAATTGGTCGGAACTTGGAAGCCTATGTGGATGACTTAGTTATCAAAAGCTGCACGGAACAAGAAGTAATCCGGGACGTGGAAGAAACATTCAGAACCCTCAGAAAGACAAACATGAAGTTAAACCCAAAAAAATGCACATTCAGGATGAAGGAAGGCGTATTTCTAGGTTACAAAGTGAACTCCGACGGATTAATGGTGTGTCCGGATAAAGTAGAAGCAATCCTCAGTTTGCCATCCCCAAAGTGTTTGAAGGACGTGCAAAGACTAAACGGAAAATTGGCAAGTCTCAACAGGTTTCTATCCAAATCGGCCGAAAGGTCACTACCCTTCTTCAAAACTCTAAAAAAGTGCACTAAGAAAAGTGACTTCCAATGGACCACGAAAGCAGAAACGGCCTTCCAGCAAATGAAAAAATTGATAGCAGAATTGCCTATGATGGTCGCGCCACAAGAGAAAGAAGAATTAATCATATACTTGGCAGCAGCAAAAGAGGCCATCAGTGCCGTCCTGATGACGGAGAGGGACGGGAAGCAAATACCCATTTATTTCGTCAGCCGAGCACTGCGAGGTCCAGAAATCAATTACACTCCAATGGAAAAGCTAGTACTCGCTCTAGTAAGTGCTAGCAAGCGACTAAAAAGATATTTCCAGGCACATACAGTCATTGTAATCACAGATCAACCAATAAAGCAGATGCTATCAAACCCAGAGGTTACGGGAAGACTGCTCAAGTGGAGCTTTGAGCTAGAAGAACATGACATCCAGTATCGGCCAAGAACATCGGTTAAGGGGCAAATCCTAGCGGACTTTATAGTGGAACGTCCGGAGGACAACTTAGAAGATACGCTCATGGAGGACGCGGAAGAGCTCCCAGACCCATGGACACTGTTCACGGACGGATCCTCCTGTGCAGATGGTTCCGGGGCAGGACTGATACTCACCAATCCAGAAGGGATGGAGTTCACCTATGCTCTAAGGTTCAGGTTTGATGCAACAAATAACGAAGCGGAATATGAAGCTTTGATCGCTGGATTAAAGATCGCGGAGCAAATGGGTGTAGAAAACCTCCAGGCAAATGTTGACTCGCGATTGGTGGCCAATCAAGTGAACGGAACGTATGTTGCAAAAGAAACCGACATGATTCGATACTTGGAGAAGGTGAAAACGCTCACTAGAAGCTTCAAGGCGTTCTCAATAAAACAGGTTTCGAGAAATGAAAACAAGAAGACATATGCGTTAAGCAAGGTAGCATCAACAAGTTTTGCACATTTGAGTAAGCAAGTGCTAGTAGAGGAACTGAAGGAAAAGTCCATAAGTGCAGCGGAAGTTTTGGCATTAGTGGAAGAGGAAGGAGATACATGGATGACTCCCATCTTTAAATACCTCACGGACGGAACGCTTCCAGCAGAAGGGAATAAAGCAAGAGCGGTGAAACGCAAGTCGTGGCGGTTCTCTATTATAAGTGGGACACTCTACAAAAAATCCTTCCTCGGACCATGGCTACGGTGCGTAGGACCACTCCAGGCTAATTATGTTCTAAGAGAGATACACGAGGGATCTTGCAGCATGCATGCAGGCACACGATCTGTCGTGGCAAAGGCCTTGTGGATTGGTTAATACTAGCCAACCATGCACGCGGACGCAAGAAAGTTAATTCAAGCATGTCAAGAATGCCAAGTTCACAAGCCTGTCCCAAGGAACCCTCAACAAAAGTTAAGCCCAATCACATCTCCGTGGCCGTTCTACAAGTGGGGTATTGACATCGTTGGGCCTTTTTCGGAAGGACTTGGGAAGGTCAAATTCTTGATAGTAGCTATCGACTACTTCACGAAGTGGATCAAAGCCAAGCCGGTGGCAACCATTACCGGAAGCCAGATCAAAAAATTCGTATGGGATAACATTGTTTGTAGATTTGGACTCCTAAGGGAAATCATCTCAGATCATGGAAAGCAATTCCAAGACAATCCATTCAAAGATTGGTGCGAGAAACTATGCATCCGCCAACATTTCGCTTCTGTTAAGCACCCGCAAACTAATGGCCTAGTGGAAAGGGCAAACCATAGTCTTGGGAAAAGGATCAAGGCTAGATTGGACGAAAGGAGCAAGAACTGGATGGAAGAACTTCCTCATGTCCTATGGGCACACCGCATAATGATAAAATCCAGCAACGGAGATACCTCGTTCTCATTAACATACGAAACAAAAGCTGTCATCCCGACGGAGATCGGCATGCCTACACTAAGGACAACGGAAGTAAGCTTAGAAGAAAATAAGGAAGCTCTAGAAATCAACCTTGACCTACTAGAGGAACGAAGAGAGCAAGCAGCGATACGAGAAGCAAAAAAGCAAAGCAAAGATGGAAAGGTACTACAACTCTAAAGTCCGAAGCGTAAGTTTCAAACCGGGAGACCTAGTGTACCGCAACAACGAGGTAAGCCGTGCAGAAGATACAGGAAAATTAGGTCCCAAGTGGGAAGGACCGTATGAGGTGACAGAAGCACTAGGAAAGGGCGCATGCAAGTTAAGAGACCGGGACGGAAACCAGCTTCCACGGACATGGAACATCAGCAACCTTAAGAAGTGTTACGTGCAAAAAATGTAAGCAATCCACTCGTGCAGACGTCGCAGGGAGGGTAATGCATTCCAATCTATCTCAATCATGCATTGTAATGTTTTCCTTTGAAACTTTAATAAAAAAAGTGAAGCCTAGCTACCTTCACAACTTTTATTTTAAATTCTTGTTATTTACTTTACGAAATTATTATATTTGTGATTAAGATGCACACGCAATAGGGCACGACCCAATTAATGTTATTCCGTATAACAAAAGGATGAGTAACCTAATGGAGAAGGTGAAAACGCTCACTAGCAGCTTCAAAGCGTTCTCAATAAAACAGGTTCTGAGAAATGAAAACAAGAAGGCAGATGCGTTAAGCAAGATACATCACAAAGTTTGCACATATTGCTTAAAGCAAGTGCAGGTAGATGGAACTGAAGGAAAATGTCCATAAGTGCCGCGAAAAGTTTTGGCAGTAGTATGGGAAAGGAAGGAATACAGTGGATGACTCCCATCTTTAAATACCTCACGAACAGAACGCTTCCAGCAGAAGGGAATAAAACAAGAGCAGTAAAACGCAAGTCGTGGCGGTTCTCCATAATAAATGGGATACTCTACAAAAAATCCTTCCTCGGACCATGGCTACGGTGCGTAGGACCACTCCAGGCCAATTATGTTCTAAGAGAGATACACGAGGGATCTTGTAGCATGCATGCAGGCACACAATCCGCCGTGGCAAAGGCCTTGCGGATTGGTTATTACTGGCCAACCATGCACGGGGACGCAAGAAACTTAATTCAAGCATGCCAAACTGCCAAGTTCACAAGCCTGTCCCCAAAGGAACCACCTCAACAAAAGATAAGCCAATCACATCTCCGTAGTCCGTATCTACAAGTGGGGTAATGACATCCCGTACATCGCCGGAGGGCTTTTCTCGAAAGTGGACGTGGGAATGTCAGATTCTTAGATATAGTTATCGACTACTTATCACGAATTGGATCAAGCCAAGCCGGTGGCAACGCATATACCAGAATAGCCATATTCAAAAAAAAAAATTCGTATGGGATAACATTGTTTGTAGATTTTGACTCCCAGGGGAAATCATCTTAATAATGGAAAGCAATTCCAAGACAATCCATTCAAAGATTGGTGCGAGAAACTATGCATCCGCCAACATTTCGCTTCTGTTAAGCACGACCGCAAACTAATTGCCTAGTGGAAAGGGCCAACCGATAGGTCATGTGGTGATCAGGGGATCAATGTACAAGATGGACGAAAAGGGGGGGAGCAATGAAATGGGATTGAATGAACTTCCTCATGTCCTATGGGCACACCGCACAATGATAAAATCCAGCAACGGAGACACCCCGTTCTCATTAACATACGGAACGGAAGTTGTCATCCCGGCGGAGATCGGCATGCCTACACTAAGGACAACGAAATTAAGCTTAGAAGAAAATAAGGAAGGTCTTGAAAATCAAACCTATGCCTAACTGGAGGAAACGAAGAGAGCAGGCAGCGATACGAGAAGCAAAAAGCAAAGCAAAGATGGAAAGGTACTACAACTCTAAAGTTCGAAGCGTAAGTTTTAAACCGAGAGACCTAGTGTACCGCAAAAACAAGGCAAGCCATCCGGAAGATACAGGAAAATTAGGTCCCAAGTGGATAGGACCGTATGAGGTGACGGAAGCACTGGGAAAGGGCGCATACAAGTTAAGAGACCAGGACGGAAACCAGCTTCCACGGACCTGGAACATCCGCAACCTTAAGAAGTGTTACGTGCACAAAATGTAAGCAATCCACCCATGGCGGTACTCCGCAGGGGAGGTAATTCATTCCCAATCTATCTTAAATCACGCATTGGTAATTTTTTCCTTTGAAAAATTAATAAAAAAAGTGAATCCTAGCTACCTCACAACTTTATTTTAAATTCTAGTTATTTCTTTTACGAAATTATTTATATTTAGTGATTAAGACGTCGCACAACACAAATAGGGAAACGACCCAATTAATGTTATTCCGTATAACAAAAGGATGAGTAACCTGATAATTCACTCAAGTGTGTAAGAGGCATTGCAAGCCCAACACTAAAAGTGTTCCATGAACGTTTTACTAAACCTATCATCACAAGTGCACAATAGTGATATTCAAAGATAGCAGGGAGAATAACCCACAAATATTCAAAGACTATCAAAATAAAAATATCATCATATTAAAAGAGATAGCAAAGTCATGGTTAAGTACTGCGGCATACAAATATGAGTTGTCGTACACAAAAAGGTCCAAAGTGACCGCGTCATATAACGGATAAAACACTTCGAATAAATTGTACAAACATACAGGGGCTACAACAAAAAGGTCACATACGATCAAGTTCAGGCATTATAGCAAGCCACTAAGAAATGATCAGCTCCGCTTCATCAACATTCAGAAAAGGATTAACATCCGCACCAGCATTTCCATGATCCTCCGCATGTGCAATTTCGTAATCATCCATGGAAATAGGTGGGATAGTGCTTGCGGAAGCAAATGATACAGATAAAGCAGTAGTAATATCAGGAGCAACACTAGAAGTACCCGCTGTGCCTTCCAAAGCCGCAACAGACAAAGGCTCAGAGAACAAAACAAAAATGTCACGAAGAGTCGATCTGTTGTTAGCAATGTTTTCTCTAAACGCAGCATCATCTGCAAGAAATCTACCTTCCTGGCCATGAGTAATTCCGACAGCTAACCCATCTTGCATGCCTTTCTCAATGGCCTTGATGATAGCCGCCCCAAGGGCAGAAAGATACTTCGGAGAGTTAAGACACTTAAACACAGTAAGCTTCATGCCATAGCTAAGAAGCCACCTACGCCCAACAATGGTAGTCAACATATGAGGATATAACTTTTCTTCCAAATGCATGCACGTCTTAATAAAATCAGCATCCAACATGTTAAATTTCTTATGCACAACCGCCATCTGTTCATCTTGGAACTTCTTAAGCTGACTCATGCAATTCTCATATACCGCAACTTTTTCCTGCTTTTCATTGTTAAGGATAACTGCACTGAAGCGTACAATTTTCTTTTCTTTAGGGTCCGGGTTGTTATCTGATACTTATTAACAAGCTATAAGAAAAAATTGAGATGACATGTTGTAAAATGTTTAAACTTTTAGTCGAACTTTATCTACAAACCTTTCAATATTGAATGGACATTATATCCAAGGTCGTAGATATTATCGATTCTAAAAGACATGTCGAGAAGATTTTTTATGGTTTTTGAAAATTTTTCTGATTTTATATTTTATTTTTGAAATTATATATTTTTGTATTTGATTTTTGAAAAAAATTTGAAAGAAAGAAAATCTTTTTGTTGTTTTTGTTTTTATAAGCTAATCTACTTATAGTATTGTATATCCTATGTACTATACATGAAGTAGTAAATCGAGTTACTCTTCGTCTGACCCTCCCAAGACGTCACGCTCCGGTGTAGATAGCTTAGCATACCGAGGTGGTTGAATCAGGAAGTAAAGCATTCTCAATCGAGCGAGTGCTTAGTGAAGAAATCCACCAGCTGATTAATCGATCCTTAACAATAAGTGAAAATCACAACCTCATTTCACTTGCTCTTTTATAAAGTGATAGCGAACTACGATGTGTTTCATCCTGAAGTGTTGCATGGTGTTGCAAGATAAGGCAATGGCGCTTTTTGAGTCCGAGTACAAAGGAATCTTATTGAAGTTAAATCCATAGTCAATTAAATGGGAAAGCATCCAGAGGATTTGAGCACAGCAACCAAACAAGGATATATTGTAACAATCTGAATTTTCACGTCATTTTACGACTCAAAACTTACCATTTTTGTTGAGTTTTACGCGTTTGCTTTTAATTATTATCGCATAGTTAAAACCGTAATTTAAAAATCCAACATTTAACGGAAACGAAATCAAACAAGTCAAAGTTTACAGCAAGCAAGTGTTATAAATTATTGACAGTATACATTAAAACTTTTCCTATTCTTATTTTATCGTTACGTAAGAACGTTACGTTTCGCAATAAAAGACATTTGGCATACCCAAAAAAGCTACTAATTATAATTTGGGTAGCAATACCCATCTATACTCAAATACAAATACCCACATTTATACCCAATACACAAAATTTAATCATTTTATTAACAAATAAGCCATTGGGGCCCGATACACTTAAACACGTACACATGATAAATTCAAACTTCACATATACACTTCTTAACCCCACAAGATGTACCCTAAATCACATACTTCAAGTAATTGTCTAATCTCATGTACCTTAATCACAACTTACTAGTAATTGGCACATCAACCCTTACACATGTGTACCCTAAACCACATTACCACTTTCATTAAACCATGAGTCTTTAAGGATGTTTATGCAATACTTCTTACTATAAATAGGAAGTGCCATGTAGAAATAAACACACAACATACACAAGCAAATAAACCAAACAAATTCTCTCTTGTTCTTCCACTCTAACTCACGGCAAAGATTGGGTTTGTAGGGTGTTCATACATTTTATTTTTCAAGTATACAAGGCTCATTAGTTATCATATCTAAGGTGTTGCAAAGTGGTTTGGAAGATTGGATATTATTTACAAGGGTTGGATTCAAGAAAGAAGTTAGGGTTTTCATTAGGGTTTTGATATTGGGTTTGATTTATTGGGTTTAAGCTTAAGTGTAAGCTTGTGTTCATCATCCTACTTCACATCTCTAAGGTCTATTTAAGATTTAACATTTCCATTTATTCATATTTCTTACTTTACATGCTTATTGTATATGTTAAACACCACTTAGATTCATTTTTATAAATTATGAAATACTACAATATCATATGAGATTCGAATTTTATATCATGTATGGTGAGATAACACTTAAAATGGAAGTACACATTATATATAAGTGTTAAATAATTTATATGGTTAGTTTATGAATTATTTTGTGTTGAAAGTTTTAATTACAAAAGTTATGAACAAATGATTTTGAGGACACTTACTCATGGACAAGTATCATGGACATATTTTATAGGGCTTAAGATTATCATTTATGTTTATTTATTAAGATTAGAGGGACTTGTAATGGTTTAATAAACGTGAAAAGTATATAAAACAAGTGTATAAAACTAATTATGTAAAAACTTAAATACCTACTGTTTGAATTCGTATATAAACATGTTTATTTTATATTTTATTTAATTAGTACTTATCACAAGGATCGTAAGCATATAAGGAACTTGAAAAACCGAGCTGTAACGAAGGAGATATGACATTTTTAAGTTTACAAAAATAAATAGTAAAAAGTATTTTTATAAAAATTATTTTATAAAACCTTCACTGTTCAGTAATCTGATATATTAAGAGATATTTTATAAAGATCGTACTTTTCATGAGAATCAAACATTCAGAAAACTCAAAAACAGATTTAAAATGAAGTTGAATACGTTATTTACAAGTTTAAGTAAAAAAAAAAAAAGTATTTTAATAAAAGTAAATTTATAAAAATATGTTATTGTTCATGACAGTAAACTGTTGGGAATTAATTTTCCTAAATAAAGGTTTTAATTACGAAGACGTGGACATAGGAATCACTAAAAACCGAATTAAAACGAGCGAGATACAATTAAAATACGATTTCAATAATTAAAGTTATAAAAATGTATTTTTATAAACTTTCACTTACTGTTAGTGTTCATAACAGTATTTAACCATATAATATCTTATAAATAATTTTGATAGATTATGCTTAATACGAAACCAGGACATAGAAACATAAAAACCGATTAAAACGATAAGATACGACATTTATAAAATCTCCCCCCCCCCCTTATGCACAATTTTTACTTTTGTAACAATATTTTTTATAAAACTTTTAAACTAATTGTCTAATATCATTATATAATCAATAAAAATATTAAATCTTGTATTATAACAAATAATACATTGTTTGACAAAGATAAACATTTTTAATTTACTACAAATGCGTAGCTCCAATATTTAACAATTACGATTTAAATATGTTTTGACTTTAAATGAACAAAGCTATAGGTGGTGGATGTAACTATATAACTTGTAATGTCATAATTAAAATAAAAACATTGATACAGTTAACGACCTAATACTTAATTAGGTTGCATTCCGGATCGTTTGTGACGATTACTCTGTCAATTTCGCGATAATCACTACTTTCACTAGAGGTGAGTTTCATAGCCCCTATTTTACTTATTTTAAACTGTTTTGGGTGAAAATACATGCTCATTTACCAACTTGTATAATTTACTACAGTACAATTACTTTTTAATACTTTGTGAGTTTATAGCCTCTCTTTCACTTGTTTTAATGTTACTTTACAAATCTCGGGGAATACATGCTCATTACAACTTGTTTACATATTCATTTAAAATCTCTTTTGGCACCTTGTTTCATACTTGATTTCGACTTGTACATACACGTTACAAATTGGTAGACATAACTCAGTTACATACTCAATTACATACTCATATACAAACGCAATACATGATTGATTACAAACTCTGTTACATGAACGATATACAAACCTCATTTACAAAGGAATTGGATGCAAAAAAAAAAAAAAAATAGGAAATAACAAAGAAAAAAAAAGGAATAAAGAAAAAAAAGAAAAAAATAAAAAAAAAAAACAAGAAAAAAAAAAAAAGACAAAAAAAAAAAAGCAAAAAAAAAAGAAAACCACCAAAAAAAAAACAAAAAAAAAAAAAAAAAAAAACGAAAGAAAAAAAATAAAAAAAAAAGAAAACAAAAAAAAAAAAAGCATACAAAAAAAGAAACAAAATGAAAAAAAAAAAAAAAAAAAAAGAAAAAAAAAAAAAGAAAAAAATAAAAAAAAATAATTGCAAAAAAAAAATAAAAGAAAAAAAAAAAAAAAAAACAAAAAAAAAAAAAAGAAAAACAAAAATACGAAAAGAAAAAAAAAAAAAGAAAAAAAAAAAAAAAAAAAAAAAAAAAAGAAAAAAAAAATAAAAAAAAAAAAAAAAAAAAAAAATCAACAAAAAGGCAAAAAAAGAAAAAGAAAAAAAAAAAAAAAAAAAAAAAAAAAAAAAAAAAAAAAAAAAAAAAAAAAAAAACAAAAAAAAACAAAAGAAAAAAAAAAAAAAGAAAAAAAAAAAAAAAAATAAAAAAAAAAATAAAAAAAAAAAAAAAAAAAAGAAGAACAAAAAAACAGAGAAAAAAAAAAAAACAAAAAAAAAGAAAACGAAAAAAAACAGAAAAAAACAAAAAAAAAAAAAAAAAAAGAAAAAAGAAAAAATAAAAAAAAACTATCCTTGACATACCACTTTACTTTGGACGCAACAAGTTTACTTTCATTCAAATGATTACGGATTAGCTTAGGTTGCATGAACTGTTTATTAATTGGAGGGTAAGCGCGAGTGTTATAAAATAGATCTATTGGGGATTGACAACCCCCGTTCGGGTGATTAGCTCTCACTAGTTCGAGATCAAACTAACAAACGTTATACCATGTCGGATCACGACTGGCTTGGAGCCTTAGGGCCAGCACAACATACTCATGAACTTTTATCGTGCCTTGAATAAAGTGGCATACTGATACGTCTATGTCATAGTTTCATGAACTTAGAGGAATAATCGTAATCACACTTTATGTTTGGCATCTAGGCAAATTACCCACTTGAAACATAATAGGACATTAGCGCATGCAACAATATCATACCCTTTGAAAACATGTGGTCCAACATATACTTACAATTTTGGTGCTAAAATAAAGGATTGAAATGGTCACCGCACACTTATAAATCTCGTTCAACATTTTAATAAACGCATTTTGTATAGTTTGTGTCTATACATTATAAGAAAACCTATATATGTAAGTTTATGCGTTGCAAGTCTTGTATGGGCGGGACTTGTAACACAGTAAACCTATATATATAGTTTTGGGTTTTACATTTAACAATCTACATAAACCATTAACCTCGCCAACTTTAATGTTGACACTTTTAAGCATGTCTTTTCTCAGGTGAATTAGATGCTTGGATTACTTGATGTGCATTAGAGTCTAAACAATACAAGATTTCTTTTCAAACGACACATTTAGAGGTCGTTCTCAATTCAAGTCTTGTGCAATTGAATATGAATAACGCTCCCGGTCAACATTCCGATGCGACCTATTTTGGGGTGTTACAGATTGATATTTAGAGCCAAGGTTATAGAGAACTAGGTTGCATATTTTACCTAGACTATAACCATTTTTTACAACCAATACCATGACCTCAAAACATTTTCAACGTCATACACCTACAAATTTGCCTACTGGCATTACACAACTTGTCTTTAGGTTAACATATATATATATATATATATATATAAAATATTATATATATATATAATGTAAAATAATATATATATATGTGTGTGTGTAAACAAATATATTATATATAATATATATACATATATAATATACCATATAATATATATATATATATATATATAATATATATAATAGATATAAAATATATATAATTATAGTAGGAACAAATAGAGAAGTTAAATTAAAATAAGAAGTTGTGAGAAGTGACTAAAATCACATATTTGAGATGCAACGACTTGCATTAGATCATTTCAAATTCATAGATCACCATTTTGAGTTTCGAACGTGTGGAACTTGATGTGTAGATAGTGCAAATTGATTTGAAGATTTAGGCACATGTAGAGGAACAAAAAATAAAATAGCATCTAATATACGGAGTGCATCTAATTAAAACTAAAAAACACATATGATGCGTTATCAAGCATCTAAGATAAATAAAGATGCATCTAATTTAATCGGTGCATCTCGGATATGCAGTTATAGTTACTTCTTATCCTTCTTAATTTAAGAAAACTTCTTATTTGATCATCTCGCTCTCCTCTCTCTTTATAATATATATATATATATAGATAATCTATATATAGATATATACTAATTCTGAGCTTTGTCTAACGTGTAAGAAAAACAGCATGTTTAAGGCCTCTGCTTTACAGTGACATCAATTTTAACATCAATATGTAAATGGCTTATGTTATATGCTTATGTTATATGTACCCTGAAACATCATTTGTACCTCCCCGGGTTTTTTGTGGTTTTTTTTTAATTTTTTTTTTGTATTTTTATAATTTTGTATATGTTATAAAACTGTGACACGGAAAAAACCGAACGAAAAATATAAAGTTTAACAGGTCAAAAGTATGAAACTGTCAAAAATTACGAAACAGAAACTGATAAAAAACTGCGTTGCACTGTAAAAAAATGATACAAAAGTAATCTTTTGTACGTTTTCACATTATTTAGTGAGCCAGGGGTACCAATAGGGGTACTCTATGTAAATAGAGGTGATTTCGAGTTTTGGACCCAACCATTTATTACTACCAGTTACCACAACAAAATGTTGATTTTTGACAAGTAACATCTACTTTCTTGTCTTGTTTTTTATTATTTAATGCGTGTAAAGTGTAGAAAACTAAAAATATATTGTGTGAATTGTATCATCTATGCCATCATGTGTGCAAATTACTATCCTATTGTAATTTTAGCATAGATAAAGGACCTGTTAGTATCTTTAGTCACTAACATTCGAAAAAGAGTAAACTGCAAAATACATCCATGTGGTTTTAACTTTCTCACATAATACATCCCTGTCAGAAACTATTGGCAGTATACATCCTTCGTTAGGCAAACGTTTGCCACAATACATCCCTAAAGACGAACGATGCACATATTTTTCCGTTATCTTCTCACGAGGGATGTATTGTGTAGAAAAACCACAAGGATGTATTTTGAAAATATATTTTTTTTAATTTTTTAAAATTTTTTTGTTTTTTAATTTTTTTGTTTTTTAATTTTTTAATTTTTTTATTATTATTATGATTATTATTATTTTTGTCGGCCGTTTTTATTTTTGTATATTATTAATAACTTCATGTTTATCTTTCTGAGGGTTTTGAATGTTTCTTCCACGTCCCGGATTACTTCTTGTTTCGTGCAACTTTTGATAACTAAGTCATCCACATACGCTTTCAGGTTCTGACCAATTTGCTTTTGGAAGGCTTAATCCACCAGACGTTGATAAGTTGCTCCGGCATTTTTCAACCCAAACGGCATTTTTGAGTAACAGAATATTCCTTGGCTTATGATAAACGATGTCTTTTTCTCGTCTTCCTTTGCCATTTTTATTTGATGGTATTATCCCTTGTACGCGTCTAGAAAGCATTTGAAAGGATACCCACAGAGGGATTCCACCTTCGAGTTTATTTCCGGTAGCGGATAGCCATCTTTGGGACATGCTTTATTCAAGTCTTTGAAATCTACTCACATTCTCCGGCTGTTGTCATGTTTTTTCACCATTACTGGATTTGACAGCCAACTGTCATAGTGGACTTCTTTCATGATATCGACATTTACTAGCTTTTCCACCTCTTCACATATTGCCTTGTTTCTAGCGGGTGCTTGCCCCTTTTTCTTTTGTCTGACGGGAAAACATCCCTCGCGGACGTTCAACCTGTGTTCTGCTATGTGACGTGGAACCCTGGTCATGTCTGCTGGTTTCCTGGCGAAGATATCCAGGTTTTGCCTTAGCAAACTGCACAGCTTCTTTCGGCCTTCTTCAGTTAAGGTAAAACCTATTGCTATAGTTTGTTCAGGATATTATGGATGAATTACTACTTGAATCTTTTCTTCTGTGACCTGGTCAACCACAAGCTGCTGCGTTCTGGGCCCTGAGATCATTGCGCACTCCAGCGGTATGATCCTGCTACTCCGCAGTGTGACCGTTCCGCCTACCACTGGGAACTTAAACATTTCGTGGGCTATGGATGGGATTGCTTTGATTCTCCTTACACTTGGCCTTCATATTATTCCGTTGTATGGAGAATACGATCTTACAACCATGAAGTTCATCCATGCGGAAGTTGAGTGTTCCTCATCGCATATTTTTACGAGCAGTGATACTTGCTCTAGCGGCCATATTATTTCTCCACTAAACCCGACCAAGTATGTGGTTGCGGGAACCATTTGGTTTCTGATTCTGGGCGGAGTTGGTTGAAACGAGTTTTCATACGGAATTTCTGAAGAGGCGCCCCCGTCCACGTATATGCGGTGGACAATGTGTCCTCCTACCTCAGCTTCAATAACTATGGGCCTTCCATTCCATCTTCTTCCCCTAAGGGTGGGAACGAGATCATTGTCTCCGGAGAGAATGTTTGGGTGATCCTTTGTTTGGATATCTTCCGTCCCGACTGTACCATTAGGATTGCTAGTGGCTTGTCCTTTCCTGCGGCTTCTCCCTTCTTTGCCACCTTTGCTTGGTTTTCCCTTTGTTTTGCTTTAACTCTTTGATCAAATGCGACAACTTTCCTGCCTTAAGCATTTTCTGGATTTGTCTTTTCAGGTGTATGCACTCATCTGTAGTATGCCATACCTCTCCATGGAATTCACAGAAATTGCTAGCATTCCTTTTTTCCACCGGTGTTGTCATTGGAGGAGGAGGTTTAAACTTTCCTTTGTCTAGAGCCAAGATCTCTTTTGGTGTTTTCGTGAGGAGGGTAAATCTATCTTGCCTTTTTTCCGACCTTTGTTGATTCTTAAAGCCTCTTTTCTTGAAATTTTGTCTGTGTCTGGCATCTTGCTGCTTCCATGGCGGAAATGTCTTCTTTCGTTCCTGGTTGCCAGCTGCCACTTCTCCTCTGAGGAAAGCTATGGTTATCTTCCACATTTTGTCTACGGATTTTGGGATCTTGTCGTGCAAACTCTTGATCAGCTCAGGGTTCGTGATTCCATGCATGAATCCTGAGATTCTCATGACTTATGATGCCCCTTTAACATCCCTACTCTCAATCTTGAACCTCCGTATAAAATCTTCCGTAGACTCCCCTTCCCTCTGCTTTATGTGATGGATTTCGACGGGGTCTTTGATGCACTTCTTTTGCTGGAGGTAATTTGCCAAGAATGCTTCATTCAGGTCGTCATAACTATCTATAGATTCCGGAAGGAGATCATCAAACCAAACCCTTGCATTTTCAGTGAGTGTGGAATTGAACATGTGACACCACGTTGGCATCGCCCACCGTTCTACCTTGTCTGCGGCCTGAAAAATCTTAAGATGATCTTCCGGATCTTTACTTCCGCCATATATTTTGACATGGCTAGGCATACGGATCCTCTTTGGTAGATCGAAATAGCGGATGCGAGGTGTGAACGGATCAGTCTCCTCGCATACCCATGGCTGGGATAGGTCCTCATCTTCCATACTTAACCTTTGCTTTTTAGATTTAGATTTCCAATGTCCTCCTGCACTGTCCTCACTTTCTGACATCCTTCCTCCCTTATGTGAGTATGCTTTTCTATCATGATGCCTCTTAGGAGCGGGCTCCGTTCCTCGTGAGCGGGAACTCTGATAATAGCTATCGGTGTCTCCGCGGCTGCTGTGATATGACTGACGCCTTGAACTACCGGAGTATGCGGACATACCCTTCTCTTTATCACCCAACCTGTGGAATACACCCTTTTCCAGTCTTCTGAACACCGTCTCTCTTTCCGGATCTTTTCTTCTAGGTGATCTGGATCGGTCGCATCTTGGTTCAGGGCTTCTGGACATGCTGCGGGCATCTTTTGGTCCAAGTCTTTTCCTGACATCCCTTCTTCTGCTTGGTGCCCCGACAAAGTGTTAAGGAGATCCCTCAAGAGTTGAGACGAGCTTTTACTGCCTCAGCATCTCTGTTTGCCACTTTCCTCTTGATGCATCTTTTCAGCGAGGACTGGCAGCAACTGATTGTGTTTTCTTATCACAAAATTCCCTAAGAGCTGCATCGGATGCGGGCTCATTTTGGGTTAATCTGTGATTATTCTTTATCCTCTCCCACCGGTTCCGCCACGCGACGTGTTGTGGGTCGGGAAGGACCAAAATGTGTGCTCATGATGAGTATTTTAGGGAACGTAGTTGCGTTTTGGGTCCCACGGATGGCGCCAACTTGTTAGTACAATTTGTGTTACGGGTTTGAATTGGATCTGGATCGCTTGTCGGGCCGGGCCAACTAGCTGTAAATGGGTTGGATCTTGTACTAAATCAAGTGATTTGGATAGTTTCCTGCACAAATAAAAGTAAACCGTTAGTCTTACCGTGGGGACGGACCCCACTATTAGACTCCGGCGTGAGAGTAAGTATTCATGTTTTTGTCAAAGACTGTCAGAGTGTATGTGTGTAAAATGTGGTCAGAAAATCGTACCTTGAGGGGTGTCAGGGTACCCTGTAACACCCCCAAAATCAGGTAGCAGCGGAATGGTAACATTTGGGATGCTACGTCAAAGTACAACAATCAAGATATAGGAAACGACCAAAAATGGACGTTTTAAGATAATATTTCATTTATAGCAAAATATCAGAGTTAATACATTAGGTCCCATAAGTTTTAAAAGTCATAAACCTTCTTAATTAAACAAAAGCTTCATAATACCAAAAGATGACTTAAGTTTTTAAAGATAATAAAAGTTGCATAAACTTTAGATAAAACACAGAATCCGTCTTCATTGATATCCGCCACGGCTCCCGTCCCAATCTTAACTCTAGTACTAATCACATGCTAAAAGTCAACACAAAAGTTGAGTTGAAATCCATAGGTTTTATCCAGTAAAAAGGTGGACCATCAAGATCGAAGTAATAGCAGACTCTGAAATCACATTCAGAAGTCCAAAACATTTATTATGGCACCTAAGCTCATGACACCAAAGCCTTAAACTAGATTTGTTGCCCACTCAGAAAATAGGATGCTTGCCAAAACCTAACACCTCTCATGTAAATCACCCCGATCAAACTAGTGACCCAAGTAAAGTGGGGAAGGTTAGTCCCCTATAGATCAAAAAAAATCCAAAACACCACGCTCACTAAAATAGCAATTTTAACGATACATGATAAATAGGGACTTCACGTGCAATAAAGGTAACTTAGGCATTAATAATCAGGCAGTAATCTGGAACATACACTTTGAAAAACACTGTGCCCGAATAGTAAAACAAGCAATGTAATTCACCCTGTAGATGTTAGTAAAACAATTGTAGAGAAAGGGGTTATGAACTCACTTGAGGGAATGGAAATCAACAAGTACCGCGATAGAAAAAAATGCGTCACGGAAAGGACGGAATGCAACTAACCCAATATAGGTCGTATAAGAACTAAGGCACGTTGATAAATTATAGGTCGTATAGCTCATCATACTATCGTTCGGCTATCATATTAAGAAGGTCGTGTAGTGAAAGTATAGGAGCTAGGACGACTTTAAAATCTTAAATCCAACAACTCGTCGATCACGCCACCCCGAAGAGGCCTCATTATGAACCCCAGAAATATAGTACTTGATAATACCCACCTATAGTCTATATAGTTCAATCCATCAAATTGTTTTGGTAAAATGGTTTAAATAGTAAAAACCCCCCCGCACCCCCCTACGGTGGGTGGGGGGGGGGGGGGGGGGGGGGGGGGGGGGGGGGGGGGGTGTGGGGTGGGTGGGGGGGTTGGGGGGGGGGGGGGGTGTGGGTGTAAAAAAAAAAAAAAAAAAAAAAAAAAAAAATAAATAAAAAAAAAAAAAAAAAAAAAAAAAAAAAATACCGTTTTAAGTAAAACTTACGTAACTTTTCGCGTTTAAAGCCCGATTTTAACTTTCCTTATGCCCACGCTTTCGTAATAAGAACGATTTATCCATAAATTTAAACATTTTTGAACTTGACCTTCTGGTGGAACATAACTTTTACGTTCACACCAGACCCTAATTTAATTTTTATCGTATTTGTTGTCGTATAACCCGTAAAATGTCCGTATTTTATCGTTATAGCTCCGTTTTTAATGATCTTCGAGGACGTTCTTGTTTATTCTGAAAGTTCTATAATATTTATGAGCTTACAAAAATGGTACTTTCTGTCATGAATAGTAACTTTTATAAAAATAGTTTTATAAAAGTATTAATTGTCGTAAACTTGCGAAATTCATAACTTGTTCGTTATTAATTGAAAAATTACGATTCTTATCATTTTGGAATCCTAAAAATATGTATTATTTGTTAAAAATATCAAACTTGCTGTTTGAATAATTTTTATAAAAAGTTTTTTTATAAACTCCGTTTAATTAACGTATAACTCGTTTTTAACGTAACTTTTTCGTTATTAATCCGTTTGACAAGTTTCTTACCTTTTCGGAATCGTCGTGAAATGTATTATCTTATAAAAATATAAAATAAGTATATTTTTATAACACTTTTGGACAGAAAGTTTGGGTGACTTTATTAAGTCTATTTTTAACCTTGTTTTTATATTTTACACTTTATAACTTTACTAAAAGAGTACAAGTCTTTTACTTCCATTATGACTTTATTTTTGTGTTCATATATCATGACTAAAATCTCATAGATAAGATTAACATGTTATTTATCATACTTTTACTTGGAACAATAAATGATCTTTGAACCCAAATTTGCATTAACACTTTTAAGCTTAATTAAGATTATAAAATACTTATGTATCCATTTATAACTTCATATTACCATCCATACAACATGTGTATAAGCTCATAAAACTATATTTCCAAGAAAAATCCATGTTTACAAGTTAAACATATCCTAATGGTGATTTCACTACATAAACATCACATATGCATATAATCATATAAATAAAAAGTTAAGGGCTTAAGATGACCTTAATCGAATATAAGGAGATGAACACATAAGTGCTAAAAGCCCATTTTTAGACATTGAAACCCGATATTATAACCCAAGAAAATCCTATTTTTCTAATAAAACCCTAGCTTCCTTTTACTTTGATAATACTTGAAAATGCTAGCCGAATGCTTGGAAACACCTTAGAATATCTTAGGAATGGATGTGTATATATGTGTATAAGTTTGGTAGAAAATTTTGTATGGATGCTTAGAGGGGGGTTTAGCGTGGCATGTGTAGAGCACAAAGGGAGTGTTTTTGTGATTTTTACTAAGTATTTTGCATGTAAGTGTTATCTAACTCATGTATGCTTGTATATATAACATAAGGCTAGTCAAAGATGTAATAGGAGTCTTGGGAACAAGATGAGGGTCTTAGGGAAGACTCTTAGTCAAAGGAAACAAGGTATGGGTGGTTTTAATGGTGTATAAAATGTCTAAAGACTAATCTTGACCACTTTGATACTTCTTTGAATATTTGGCCAAAAATTCGGTTATGGCAAGAGATATATGATATATTTGAGTTAATTTTATGTATTGGGTATAAAAGTGGGTATTTGTTGAAGCTTAGAAAAGTTTTGGTGGTTCCGGGAGTGCCTAAACGCAATTTATCGCGAAACGTAATCAATTTACGTAACCAATAAAAATAAAATAAACAAAGTTAATAATTATACTCAAAATAATTACTTAACACTTGCTTGATATAAACATTTATTTGTTTGGTGTCCGTTTACGCTAAACGATAATTTTTAACTTACGCGATTTAACTTAACTATTAAAAATAAAAGTAAACGTGTACGAGAAAGAAAAATAAATAATTAGTAAAATAGATGACGTCGTAAAAGACCTGAAAATATGGAATGTTACAGTCTCCTCCGGTTAGAAGAGCATTGTCCTCAAGGTTCAAGTTGCGGCACTTGAGGAAAGTACAGGTTCAGAGAAAAGATTCGGATATTTCTTCTGGAATTGGTCTTCACATTCCCAAGTATACTCAGCTCCTTGCCGAGAGTTCCAACGAACTTTGACTAATGGGATTCTTCTCCGCTTTAGCTTCTTCACATCCCGCTCTACGATCTCAATAGGCTCTTCGACAAATCGCAGATTTTCATCAATCTCGATCTCATCCAAAGGTACTTGAACATCTGGCTCAGCTAAACATTTCTTGAGGTTCGACACATGAAACGTGTCGTTGATCACAGGCTTACTCCTGGGGTAAACTCAGCCAAAATAAGCACCGATCCGAACAAGCTCCACGATTTCAATGGTCCCCACATATCGTGGCTAGCTTTCCTTTCTTACAAATTGTACACTCCCATCCAAAGATACTTAATAACACTCGGTCTCCAACTTGGAAATTCAAAGTGTATCCCTCATATCAGCATATCTTTTCTGTCGACTCCTAGCTGTTTCAATCTTTCCCTAGATTTGAACAATCTTTTCTGTCGTTTCTTGCACTAATTTCGGTCCAATAACGACCTTTCTCCAACTTCTGTCCATATCACTAGAGATCTACATTTCCGCCCGTACAAAGCCTTGAATGGTGCGCACTTAATGCTCGTGTGGTAACTGTTATTATAAGAAAACTCAACCAACGGGAGATGAGTATCCCAACTGCCACCAAAATCCATAACACAAGCTCGTAGCATGTCTTCAAGAGTCTGAATAGGACCGTCAGTCTCAGGGTGGTAAGCCGTACTCATATGTAGTTTTGTACCTAACGCCTTCTGAAGAGCTTGCCATAAGTGTGACGTGAATCGACCATCATGGTCTGAAATGATTGACACCGGTACACCATGTCTTGCTACAATCTCATTGATATAAATCCTTGCTAGCTTCTCTGTTTTGTAATCTTCACGAATAGGTAAGAAGTGAGTCGACTTGGTCAATCTATCCACTATGACCCAAATCGCATCATACCCACTGCTGCTTCTAGGCAACTTTGTGATTAAGTCCATTGTTATCTTCTCCCATTTCCACTCAAGGATTTTTGGTTGTTGAAGTAATCCTAAGGGTTTTTGATGTTCGGATTTAATCTTAGAGCACATAAGACACCGGCTAACGTACTCAGCAATGTCTCTCTTCATACCAGGCCACCAATACAAGTCTCTCATATCATAGTACATCTTATCCGCACCCAGATGTATTGAATATCTAGAAGTATGAGCTTCATCCATAATCAATTACCTTACACCACCAACTGATGGAATCTAGATACGATCGAAGAAGTAAATTACACCATCATCTCATCGCTCAAAGTGTGTTTCTAATCCTCTTAGCCATTCAACTAGGGCTTTGAGATCCTTGGAAGCTTCGCCCTGTACTTCCAAAATCTTAGTCTTAAGTCCAAAATGAATAGTAATACTCATATCACATGCTCACCTTGGCTTGAGCCTTGCTTTTATACTCAAGGCATCTGCCACCACATTTGCCTTGCCCGGGTGATATCTGATCTCACATTCGTAGTCACTGAGCGGCTCGATCCACCGCCTTTGGCGCATATTCAACTCTTTCTGGTCAAATATGTACTGGAGACTCTGGTGATCAGTGTAGATAACACTTTTCTCCCATAGAGATAATGTCTCCAGATTTTAAGGGCGAACACCACCGCACCCAATTCTAGGTCGTGGGTGGTATAATTTTTCTCATGCGTCTTCAACTGTCTTGACGCATACGCTATCACTTTGCCTCGCTGTATCAGCACGCACCTAAAACCTTGTTTCGATGCATCACAATAGACCATAAAGTCGTCTGGTCCATCGGGGAGTGCTAACACTGGAGCATTACATAGCTTCTCCTTTAGAATGTATAAAGCTTCATCTTGCTTATCGCCCCACACATATGTCTTATTCTTTTGAGTCAACAGGGTGAGGAGATTGGCAATCTTGGAGAAATTCTCAATAAATCTTCGGTATTAACCCGCCAATCCTAAAAATGAACGGATTTCATATGACGATTCAGAGGTCTTCCAGTTCTTGACAAACTCAACCTTGCTAGGATCCACATGGATACCGTCACGGTTGACCACATGTCATAGGAACTAGACTTATTGTAACCAAAATTCACACTTTGAAAATTTGGCATATAACTTCTCCTTCTTGAGTAAGTCTAAAATCATCTTCAGGTGGACTTCATGCTCTTCTTCTGAATTTGAGTAGATTAAGATGTCGTCAATGAACACAATTACGAATTTGTCCAAATACGGTTTGCAAACGCATTTCATTAATGTCACACCCCGCCTAGGCAGAAACACGAGGCGTAACATCATGGATATCATCACAACACAATGGTGTCTACTATAGAGAAATCTAAATGAAGAAAATAATCAAATGGACACTATGTGTCATGACAATACCCAACACAAGATAAATGAGTCTTGCATTACTAAAGTAATGTCATACACTAAACAACATAATCCAAATACTAACAATCTCTAACAAACAAGTATCAAGCAAAACAAATGTCATAAATAAAAAGACTAGAAAAGACAACTCCACAAGCAATGCCTAGGGTCTCTCTAGCCACTCTTCCTAACATCCTTCTTATCATCATGATACTCGCCTGAAAATGATGCTTAAAAACATCAACATAAAGTTGGTAAGAGTCATAGGTTTAAGACACGATATAAAATCCAAACTGCACATTACTTTGATAATAAAGAAAACATTACAGGAGCATAAATGAACTATCATACAGGCTAGCATGCACAACCAATCCAATACAATCCAATCCAAGTACATGATTTCCCAGTAATGATTTATAAGACGTCTCAATCGTACCAAGGTCCCTATGGTTACCCCCTTAGCCCCGGCCGTGGATACTCTCAAAGTAACCATCCTGCCCGCTAGGCCACAGTACATTCCACTAAACAGGCCATGGATACCTGCAGGTGATCCCCCCTGACTTAGTTCACAATTCTTAATATCACATCACAAAACATGTAGCACACAACATACAATAGTCATGTATAGTCCATGCATCTTTGACAACACATTATCACAGTAATCAAAATATTTCCAAACACTTTGCATCATTTCCACCCTAATAAATCATAATAAAAGAGGGGCTATGAAACTCACCTGAAGCACAAGCAGCTTCCAAACATACCACACAAGCAACACAATACAACACAATGTTTTACAAACGCGACCAAGCTAAAAACTCTTGTCCCTGTAACAACTCATATGATGAATGTATAAGGGATTTAATTAACTATCAGGGGTACCCAACACTATGCTCAATACTTAACCACTTTCATAAACTCCTTCACTAGTTACTTATATCTAACTCAGAATTGGTAGAATTTTACCATGCCATCACGTAAACCCAAACTCTTACTTAAATCGACCCTCATAATTCTACCAAAATCACCCAAGTTCATTCTATATGAGGTAGTAATTCCACTACCTTTTGGATTTCCCAAAAGCCATTTACATGCACAATGTACTCCTAAGAAATCAAGACTTCAAAACAGTCGCAATTCGGACCTGATTGCGACACTAAAAATTTAAAGAATTATTAACCATACTTAGACATAAAATATAGAAAGTGTGATCCTTCTGTCTGGTTTTCTCTTTATACATATGGAAGTTGACAATTGTAAGGCTAAGCTCAATTCAGAATTTAAAGTTCGGGTTTTACCCTCTACAAATATGACCAAAATCGAGCCTTATTTACTGTTTTCTACAACTTTTTAGTATAACGCAATATTTGAATGAATTCCCGACCTTAAAACTATCGAGGTCCAGATTTTATGGAAAGTACATTCAATGAGCTACTGTTTTAGAGTCAAGAAACACTCAAAAAACCTATTACCATCAAGGAGATATCACTCGTGAACACAGCCCTAACTTCTGCTCACCCTAAATCAAGTTTTAAAACGCCAAATCTACCTACACCAAATTGCATGAACATGATCCCTAATCAAGGCCCTAATCATTCTATCATCATTAAATATAATAATATCTTAATTTTTAGAAAACCCAGATCCATCATAAATTAAGTTCTACACGAATATATAATATAAATTAGATAGGGCTAACATGCTTACCTTGAATGCTAGAACCTAAACAACGATTCTTGAGGTTTTCCTTGGATCAACAACGAAAATTGACTTCCTTAGGGTTTTGGGGCTGCATATGAACGACCAAAAGAGGGGAAGGGGAAGGGGATAATAGGTTAGGTTCATTGGTATTTATCTCTAGTGGGTCCTTATCCTTCTCTAAGCCCAAATTGATAAAAATTATAACTTCTAAACCCAATTCCTAACCAAAACCGATCGGCCTCCTATTTAAATACATATTTTTATATATATTTTTTTAAATTATTAATTAACTAATTTCCTTCATTACCTTAAGTTTTTATAAAAACCTAAGTTAATTTGATTAAACCTTTTTACTTAAACGCTACTTACTAAACTTTCTAAATATAACTTTTATTTCACCAAACCACTTTCTATTTTTAGAAAGTTTGCTATAAACTTCTATATTTCACTCACTTAACTCATTTTCAACATGACACATTTCCCCTAAATGCTTAACACTTAATCATCTAACTATTGACGTAGCATTACATGCAATACGTCATTCCTTTCCATTATCACTAAAGGTGAACAAATGGAATACTCATTACCAAACACAAACACACTCAATGATATGTCCATACACCTCAAAATGATATTAAGCACATACTTAAACCACTTAGCACACATATATAACACATAGCACACAAGAATTCACACAAAATAGACTCTTAGCCATTTCTAAAGGTATAAACTAACCAGTTCAAATCACGGTTGTCACAATTAAGTCCATGAATATTGTCGGTGCGTTCGTCAGCCCAAATGGCATGACTGTAAACTCAAAGTGCCCATAACGTGTTCTAAATGCGGTCTTCGATATATCTTCCTCTCGAACTCTTAATTGATGATATCCTGAACGAAGATCTATCTTGGAGAAACAACACGCACCTTGTAATTGATCAAACAAGTCATCAATTCTGTAGAGGGGATAGCGGTTCTTTATAGTCAACTTATTTAATTCTTTGTAGTCAATACACATTCTCATCGCATCGTCTTTCTTCTTAACAAATAGTACAGGTGCTCCCCATGGAGAATGACTGGATCGAATAAAGCCCTTCTCTTGAAGCTCCTTTAGTTGGTTCGACAACTCTGACATCTATGACAGAGCTAATCGGTATGGCAATTTAACAACTGGCAACGCGCCTGGAATCAGATCAATGCAGAATTATATCTCACGCACAGGAGGTAAACCTGACAGATCATCTGGAAATACCTCAGGGAAGTCTCAAATAACCCGAATGTCATAAAGCTTCTTTTCATCAGCCTTGATACACGCTAGTGATCCAGGATCCTTTTTCGGCCTCTCGCCTTGGACTTTAAGAATCTTGCCATTCGGAAGAGGAATACGGATAATATTTTCATAACAATCTATGACAGCTCGGTGGTATGACAACCAAACCATGCCAATAATGACATTGAAACTTCCTAGTTGGGTCAGGAGTAGGTCAATTTTGAAACAATGGTTATATAAAGCTAAGGTACAACCTCGTAAAACAGTGTTAGTACTAAGCACCTTTCCATTTGCTAACTCTACTTCATAACTAGTATTTAAAGCGGTTGGGGCAATATCAATAAAAGGTGTAAACACAGAAGATACAAAGTTCCTCTCAGCACCAGAATCAAAGAGGATACAAGCGTAATGATCATTAAGAAGAAACGTACTCGTGACCACATTCGGTTTCTGCTGCGGATTTTCAACCACCACGTAAGCTCTCCCATGAGCTCCCTTATTCTGCTGGTTCCTTCCTTTTGGACACTTGTCCTTGTAATGTCCTTTTTCACCGCTTCCATAACAAGTCACATCCTGAAAGGGGTAACTCTTGCACCTAGAACCCTAACCCTGTAGTCTTTCTCCTGATGACCAGTTCCTTGGCACTTCCGACACTTTGGAGGGCATTGCCCATTGTGGTGAGAGTTGCAACGGTTGCACCTTGATAGATTCCCAGCATAACCCCTACCCTTAGCTGGGGCTGCGGCATGGACCCTGGCAGTTTACTGTCTCCTGTTTTGTTGTTGGTGATAGTTGTTGTTTCGGTTGCGGTTGTTGTTATTGTTGTTGGTGTTTCTTTGGTGGTCTTCCCATTTCCTTTTATTACTTTCACCAATTCTAGTTGCCCTACCCTGAATTGCTTGCTCGACCAGTTCACGGGCCATGTTGATGGCATCATCCAGAGTTGCAGGCTTTGAAGAAGTGATATTTCCTTTTATTCTTTGAGGAAACCTACGAGTGTACCTTTCAATATTCTTCTTTTCAGTAGACACCAATTCAGGACACATCAAAACCAGTTCATGGAAACGATTGTTGTATGCCTCGATGTCATCTCCTTTCAGAGTCAAAGTCTAGAGCTCTTGCTCCATCCTTTGGATTTCAGTTGCTGAGCAGTATTTCGTAGTCATCATCGTCTTGAATTCAGTCCAGGGAATACGGTTAGCATTAACGAGCCCTAGGGTGTGCACATTCCTATTCCACCATGTTAACGCACGACCCTCAAAAGTACTAGCAGCAAACATAACTTTATCTTCTTCGACACACTTGCAAATTTCAAACACTTGAACCACCTTCTCTAACCAGCGCCTTAAACCAACAACACCCTCCGTTCCATTAAAAAAGTGAGGCTTTCCATTCATAAAAGTCTTGTGCGAACAACCCTGCACATTCACAGTTCCTCCAGCATTCCTAGTGTTTCCTCCTGAACTTCCAACACTATCTAAATTAGCCCTAGACTTTTCGTATTCTTCAATAGATTTAGCCACACGTTTTTCTACCAACCTCTTAACAGATTACTTTTTCAATCTTCTGGGCGGTATGATTCTGTTAACAATACAAGTACAAAATCTGGTAAGAATTTGTAAGAGCACGTCGAGTCGAGGTATATGATACTAACAGAGAAAATAAGAATATCATAATAATCATGAATTTATCATCAATATAGTATGCAATTCTATAATGAATCCACATAGCAACGAGGTTAGATTTCACCATGACAATTATTTTAAACAACTATAAAATTAAATTTTATAATTTAAACGGTGATGCTCTTATAAATAAACATCATTAATCAGAATGATTAATATTTATATGATCGACCGATACGAATGAATTGTAATACGCTAGAAAATAGACGCAAAGGATCGAAATTAACCCTAGTATTATATATAAACTATATAATACAATAATGATAATCGAAAAAGTAAGTAAGGATCAGGGAATACGCGCGCGGATATCGGGTAAGCGATGAAGGATTCTGTATTTTGAAAATGAAAGAAAAGAAAATCTTCAAAATTTTTGGTTATAGACTAGGTTTTGAAAAATGACCCAGTTCCCTATAACATTGGCTCTTGATACCAATGTGTCACACCCCTAAAACCAGGTAGCAGCGGAATGGTAACAATGGGGTGCCACGTCATAGTACAACAAACAAGATATAGGAAATGACCTCAAATAGACGTTTTAAATAAGTACATTTGATGCATTATAAAATATCATAGTTTTCACAGTAGGTCCCACATACTTAAAAGCGTCATAAACTTCAACATACATTTGTAACACAAAAGTTTCACGATTTCAAAAGATGACATAAGTTTTTAAAAGTTAAAGAGTGCATCGAATTTAAATAAACACAGAATCCATCTTCATGATATCCCCGCAGCTCCTCTTCAGAAATTACACCTTAGGACCTAAAATTAAACATGCTAAAAGTCAACATAATGGTTGAGTGAATTCATAGGTTTATCAGTAAATGAGTGGACCACAAGATTTAAGTAAAGGTAGACTATGAAACAAATTCAGTAGTCCAAAACATGTATTATTGCACTAAGCTTATGACACCGAAACCTTAACTTTTAGTGCCCCAAAATAAGTATAGGGTCTCTGCCAAATAGCCTACAAGTTCCTCTAAATGTTAAATGCACCATGGCCAACTTGTGACCAAAAATTTCAGGTGGGGATTGTCAGTCCCGATAGATCTATCCACAACACTTGCGCTCACTACATTAGTAATTAACGGTTCATGATTTGGTATGGACTTAGATGGCAATGCGGTAACTTAGGCAATAATATTCAGGCAATAATCTAGATAGCATACAATTTAAAACACTTGTGTCCATAGTAAAGCAAGCATGTAATTTCACCCCGTAGAGTTTGTAAAACACGTAGATGGAAAAGGGGCTATGAACTCACCTCGAGTGAATGAACGGATAGTGAATATTAAATAAGTGAAAACGTCACGGACAAGTCCGAATGCAACCTAATTGAATATAGGTTGTATGAGTATAATGCATTTAATATAATGCGGCATCACAAGTTATAGCGTTTCATCACCACCTAAAACTCTTTGTTTAATTTATAAAATTAAACACTATAAATTTGTATCTTGAAAAATAAATGTCCATGTATTCGTATTTGCAAAAATAGTATACTTGTCCAATAATTTATTTATTTGTTAAAAATACTTGATTTAACGTTTTTATTATTCGTATAATGTTGTCGTATAAGTAGTTCGATCGTCTTGTAAAATAGTATTTATAAAGTTAAATCTTGTATAAATATTATATAAGTGATTCTAAAATGTTTCGCAAAATTTTTATTAAAAACGAACCAACACTATTCATGTCAGGAAAAGTGTCTAGTTTACAAACTATACATCCGAAAATTATGAAAATCGGCAGGTTTATGTAAAATGTCGTTCTGAACGACTTTGTAGTTTTACACTTCGACTCAATCGGACCCGAAGGTCCTCAAAACTGAGTTTCAGTAGCTGCTGAAACATTTACGGTTTTTCAGCTTTTATATATAATGTTCGATAACTTTGAAACGTCGTATCTTACTCGTTTTAACTCCGTTTTTAGCGTTCTTTATATGTATGAATTTGTGGCGAGATGAACTATGTTTATAAAATGTCCACTATTTTTATAAGTGGTTGTGTTAAATCTGTATTTCAAATTAGTTTATAAAAGTATTTTTATAAACTTAAATCTTGCGAATATCGTATCTCCTTCATTATAGCTTCGTTTGTCAAGTTTCTTATATGCTTAAAATCCTTACGACATGTACTATGAATATATTTTTACAAGGCCTGATTTTATATTAGTTTTAAAAAAATAAGTTCTATAAAAACACTTTGTCATTTAATTATCCTAGTCTCGTAACTAGCATAACTTCTTCGTTATAACTCGGTTTTTCATGTTCTTTATATGCTTGCGATCATTGTAAAATGTAATATCATATAACGACATGTCCTGAATTTATAAAAATTCAAATCTTAACAAAAAGTATCAAAACAACCCCTTTTGTTTTATAATTTATAAAATGTGTTTTATAAACCTATAACTTGTTTATTTTTGTACAAACCTTCTATGAAACATTGTAACATGTTGTTTTACATACTTCGAGTCCTCCTAGTCATGTCTAAAATGATTGTCCAATATTTATGTCCTTATGATAATATATCCATTTTATTTTATAACACATGAAAATAAAAGCTAGGTGGTGATAAACAAGACAACAAGTATGTATAATATGTAAATAAAATATTGACAAGATTGAGTTTAGAAGACCTTAGGCAAGAGTGTAAGGTGATGAAGATCACTATATCAACCTTAAAGATCAAAACCCAAGTGAAACCCGAATGAGAAAATCCTAACTTGATCTTATTTAAACCTTGCTAGAAATGATAACCCAAGCTTCTAAAATACCTCCAAACATCTTAGATAATACCCATGATCACTAGTTTGCTTACTAAAATAAAAAGTTATGATTTGGTTTTGTGGTTTAATATGGGACGTGGGTGAGGAGTGACCAAAGAGAGAAAAGAGTTTGATTTTTGTTAAGGAAATAAAGTGTATGAGTTTATCTTTACTAGAATTACCTTTATGTATCATAAGACTAGTCAAAGTTGCTTAAACAAAGACCAAAAGACCAAAGAATGGAGGGGGGCGGCGTTGGAACATCAGGAGGGTTTTAAGGAGAGCATTGGTCAATGTTTTCTAGATATTTTGTGGAAATATGGAAGTATTACTTGATGTATAAAATGTAAAGGTTAAGTGTTAAAGTGTATACTTGAAATGTATAAGTCCTAGCTTGGTTCTTTTATGAGTAAATTGGCTAGCTTGATAACATGAGTAAAGTTTTTATAAAACTTTGATTATTGGAAATAATAATGGGTATTCGTTGAAGCGTAGATAAATTTTGGTAGTTCAGCGAATGCCTAAATGTATTTAATTGCGAAACATAAATGTTTTACGTAACCAATAAAAATAAAATATAAAAAGTTGATTATTACTTTCGTAAAAATAATATATTGCTCGCTTGACGAAAACTTTAATTCGTTTGGTGTCCGTTTACGTTGATTGTTGATTTTTAGATTACGCGATTTAACTATATTATAAGAATTAAAAGTAAACGCGTACGAGAATATACATAAATAGTGAAATATATACGACGTCGTAAATGACCTGAAAATACGAAATGTTACATTTGGAATCCAAAAAAGGACTAGAATTCCTAGAGTGATCTACTAGTGGCACAACATTTGACGTTACGCAGCTACTCTTAGATATAGGCAAGCTCCTAGATGTTCGATTGTTGCTCTTAGGTTTTAGTTTGCTACCATTAAGAGTGTTTTGTAGACTAGTAAAAGGCATCACACTAGATTTTGAATTCTTATCTTTCTCTTGGGTCTTTTTCTTAGCTTCCTCTAGATAGTGATTATGAACCGTGTCATCTGAACTAAATCTTGGCATGTTTTTTGAACTATTCCTAGATTTGCTAGATGCAATTACGTGATGAGGTTTTGTAAAAGCATATTCTCTTTCCTATGGAATATAATGTTGAGTGACTGGTTTTGACAAATTGTTTTTCACATTAACTTGGGAGGCTAACCGTGGTTTTGAAGATTTAGGTCATTCAGATTTAAATGCATTCGTTTGTCTAGCAACTGATTGGTTTCTGAGTGGTTGTAAAATCGGTTTCCCCAAGACTGATGGTTTTGCAAACTTAGTATCCACACTATTTCCTTTTAACTTTCTTAATTCGTTTTTGAAAGCAGCAATTGCAAAAACCTTTTCCTAAATTTGAGCTTTCAAATCAGCATTTTCAACAGACTTTTTGTTTATTTGAGCAATTAGAGAATCATTATGGTCTTCGTCTGAACTCGTGTCCTTTTGATAGAATCATAAAGATCTTTGTAAGTCTATTTTAAATGCCCATTTTCCTTATGTAAATGCTCATTTTCTGTAAGTAATTTAGCCACACTATGTTCCAGATAGATGTTTATTGTTTCAATTTCATCTATGTCATGTTTAATCTTGGCTTCATTACTTTTTTTCTTTCCAAAATTAACCATGTTGCCCGGATTTTACAGATTGATTTTGATATTTAAGTTCAAGAGCAATACAATGTGCTTCCATTCTTTGAAATTGGGCAACGATCTTTTTGAGACAAATATTTTCAAACTCGAGAGATTGTTTTGAAAATTTAGTTGTCTTGTAATCAAGTGACGAATCAAGCATAAGACTTTTAATTTGACATTCTTCAGTATACTGGTCAACCCTGCCTTCATTAATGATTTCAGGTTGTTCAGTATGCTGTTGTCCTGTACCAAAGATATTACATTCAGCAGTTAATTATACCTCAGCCATTGGCTCTTCGTCAGATATCGGTATGGTATTTGCATCATCAGTATCTGTATTATTCCCTGACCTGCTGCTTGTATCTTACACTTATGATTCTGTCCCAATGCTTTTTGAGACAACCAAATTATCATCCAATTCTTTACCCGTATCAGCCTTACTCTCTTATGTCTACATTTGTCTTTTATTCACCCTTTTGTCATACTATCTTTAATGGCATGTTCTTTCAGAAACAAACTTCTTAACATTACCCATGTGTTGGAGTAGTGTATCTTTAAAGTGTTTAATCTTGATTCCAGTGTATTCAACAAAGTACTTGCTTGTCATATGACTGTCATAATTCGAAGAAAACTGTGAGTCGGTGAATTGTTAAAACTGATTGTTGAGAACCCAAAAGGTTGCCACGGATCCATCTTCGGAAAATTCATCTTTGTCAAGTTGCTTTTGTAGTTGATCTATGTTGAGGAACATCATACTTGTGAAAGTATCATCATCTTGACCAAAAAGTGACATAAATTCCCGTTTGAATCCATGTTCGATACGAGTGCCTTTTCAGTCTTCTTTAGAAATAACTTGAAGAGAACAAAAATATGTCATGCATCTCTCTTTTATTTTTGACATCTTGTATTTGATTGCATGCACATCTTTTGTTTCAAAATCCAAGTTGCTTTCCTTTGCCGAGTTGTTGAATGCGGTCTCTGAATTACTGTTTTCTTTCTCAAAGCAAGTGTTTTCTATGACGACTGAATCAAATTTCAATGCTTGAACGGTATTTGACTTAACTTCTTGTGTCTGCAACAACTTCTTTTCTGTTAGGAGTTTCTGAATCTCTTGTTGATGAAGAGTTGTTCGAGCATATATTTCTCAATGAAATCCATGTCATTGATCATTGTATCTTTGAAGGATTGAGCATTGAATACAATATATTTCTAAATGCACCCTCTTAATTCTAAATTGGAGGAGTTTTCAAACATTGTTCTAAGTTTTGTCAAAAGCAGTCTTGCAATCAATCTGATGAAGTATTTCTTTGGTAAGATGTTTTTCTAGTAAATCTATGTCTTGGGAGAATGATCTTTTGAATGTAGGCACTCTACCAAAGTCTTTTAAATCATCTGAGATAGACGTAAAGTGTGACTGAAGTGCTTTAAGACCTTTCATGCAACCTCCTTTTGAGAGTTGTGCCTTCTCTTGAAGTTGTTGGATCTCTTGCTCTTTTGAAACTGAACACGAAGAAACTATGTTTTTTGTTTCCATTTTATATAATTTGTTGTGAAATGAATATGTCTTTTGTTTCCATTTTATATAATTTGTTGTGAAATGAATATCGGATCTTAAGTTTATGAAGTGATTGTAATTGTGGGTTGTTGTTGAAATTGAAGCACTTAAAACATGAATCAAACACTAAAACCGAGAGATAATAGTCTTATTTCGTGAGATTTTACAAAGTGCTAAGGTGCATAAATCGCCTGTATAAATCGCATGAATAGACACAAGTGTATAAATTGCCTGAATAATCAAGTATAAATCGCCTGAATAATCAAGTATAAATCGCCTGTTTCAGATACAAGTATAAATCGCCTCATTCAAAATAGGCATAAATCACCTGATTCAGAACACTTATTTTTCACAGCTTTTGAACTATAAACCTAGAAATAAGCCATACAAATAAGCCATGAAATAACAAGAGAATAAGCTAGTAAATAAGATCTAGCGAGAAACAAGGAAACAAACAAAAATAGAAAACGAAAATCAAACAAACACCACAAAAATAAAACCACAAATATGCCGAGTACTATAAGCTCTAAATAAGCTCTAAACCAAGAAACCAAATCACATAAAACCCCTTGTCTCTTAGTACCACATGTTATCCTAATTTCAATCCATATCACAACCGAATAAGCTATACCAATAAGCTCACATGAACCGAATAAGCTAGAGAGAGAGACTTAAAGAGAGAAATAAATAAGAGAAGGAAAAAGAGTGGTATGATTGCTATGTGAAAAATATGACTACCAACACCCTTCACCACATGAGGTGAAGGGGTATTTATAGTCCAAGCCACATATGGCATTGGGCTTTGCTTACTTTGGGTCAGGCTTGGCATTTGGTGGGCCTTAGCCTGAAACATGGACAATATTAGCTTAAAGTCCAAGCCCGTTAAACCTGACTAGCCTATTACAATACAAGACTATTAATAACTACGATGACCGATTACATTCTTGTTTGACTTAATAAAATTAAGGCTAACAACATCTAATGATATTTAGCTAGCCACATCGGCTAGTTAACCTCCCATATGGACCCATTTGTTAGCGCTCATATTTAGTGCTAGATACCCTTAGAACACCCTTCGAGCCATACTTTTTGTTTTGTTACATCCAACTAAAAAATATTTAATTTTAAACTTTAGCCTAACCCCTAGTCAAGTCTAAATGGTGGGTTGCTAGTTGCTTGTTATGATGGATTATTTTTTATGATTATTAGTAAGCCACACTTTGCCGTTTGTGTGTTCCATTCCGACAAAGATGGAGATGTGCAGCTTCATATTTTGTACTTTTGTGGTGTATGTTTATGCGAAGTGTGAGGGGGTGATGTATGAAAAAAAGCGAATAAGTCATCGAAAAAAAGAAGTAAAAAAAAGTGATGGCAATTATAGATAATGTGCTATAATATTTATAAAGATGAAGGATGATGAAGTATTTGAGATATCGATTAGCCAATGTGCTAAGATGTGATATACTTATATGGTGATCGACATGTTAACAAAAGGAAGTTTGTAACTATAATCATTTATGTGTTTGCGGTCTCGGTAACTAGCAACAATGGGTATTAGACTTTTGAATTATATGTTTTCGTAATTAACCCTCACATAAAGAATCCCATGCCTTATCCATACCCCATTAACCTAAAGCCTAACGTTATAACCCAATAAAAGACCTCTTTAGATGTGTACACTTGGTGCTTATGCCCCATCAGATTTGTTTTGTTTCTTGTACAAGCATATGGTAATAAATTTGGTCACGGCCGAGCTATGAGTGTGATTTCCCTTATATACTCCACCACCTAAATAAAATCTTTGTAGTACCTTGTAGGAGAAACCTTGTAAGAGAAATATTGTAATAGGCACGAACTAAGTAACCCATGCACTTCTAGTTAAGGAGAAGCTTCTGAATTAACTTCCCCCTAATTCGTGCCACATATTCTTTGTTTAGAAGCTTTCAAAGCTTCCCCCAAACTAGTAATCCTCTCTTGAGCAGTTTCAAAGCTTTCTTATAAGCTTAGAATAATTAAGTGCACAACAGAATTAGTAGGATACCACATCATATATTACTACCTCTTTAAGAATCAGCTTAATGATTGACCGTTCGGGGAAAATATTAACAGGATCAGAAACATATCTTCTCAGGCTTGAATAATTATTCTCACAACACTTCCCCCTAGAAATTCAAATAATGCATACTAACTTTCACAAGATATCTCTTCCCTCATGTGGTTGAAGAAATGCACCCAAAGCCACAAGCTAAAGCGCTGATTTTCTCTGCGGTTATGACGTTTGTCTTCTCGGCATGGCCTAGCAAAAAAGATTTTCAAGAAAGATGACTTTTTTAAGCTTTCAAGAACAAGAAAGGAAAAGACTCTCGGGTGTATCTCCTCCTTCCCCCTTGCTGGTTTCGATACCTCAGAATCAGCAAAACCTTGTACGCACATATACTTGAATACTTGTGTGAAGAATAAATTAGCTCAAATCTATCCCGTGAGAATCAACTGCTGATCGAATCTCTACTCATAAACTCTCTCTGACTATCTTTTTACCAACCTTTTTGTAGGTTATTTGAAGTGACCACTGATGGAGTAAACCCGATATACCAAACTTGAAACTGAAGTAGAATTCCCCGTTCTTGTGACTTAAGCTTGCACTAATGTTGGAAGAATAGTGTTGAGAAACTCAATACTTACCAAGAAAAGTATGAGACATTCATCACCTTATGTATTTATAAGCATATCGACGCAACGACGTCGCTTGATGCATCTGATGCCGTCACCACGTAGATGGTTCTAGATTCACTTTAAGTCGGCTATGTTGTGACGCCTGCCAATATCCAGACATCATACCAGATAGATTACGACGGCGTCGCGTTATGCCTGCGACGCCGTCTCTCGCTCTGAGAATTTAATACTCGTGGTGAACTTGGTGCATAGTCGTAATCCTCGACCGTTTCTTCTCAATAGGAGCCCAATTTTACGTGTATTTCCTTCCAATGCATCCAAGTGCTAAAAACCTAAAAACAAATGATTAAGCACATAATCTGGGCATATTTGCATGATTTAGAGGGTTAAATGACCCCGAAATAGTGTATAAAATGACACCTCATCAAATACCCCTACACTTGGGATTTGCTTGTCCTCAAGCAAATGGGCTTTTCTACCTAGACAATAACAATATGAGGGTCATTTAACTTACTCTTTAAAAGTATTTTACAACACAACCTTCTAGACCTCGTAATTAAAAGCACGGAAAGTATATACTAGCACCTCACATAAGTGTTTGGGATTCTCTCTTTCACTCGGGTGTATAATAAATTATAACATAATAGGGAAACAGAAAATCAACACTCATTACCTATCATAGCATATAAATTACCATAGGCTTGGTAAAGGATCAAACCTCCACCGCTAGGCGCAAGCATTATTCATTACTATCTAAGAGGTCTTTTAAAGGGTTGTGGGGTGTAGGTGTAAGATAACATATATGGAAACGGAAACGGATGGGATACATTTGGGTGGCTTTGGGTGAATTTGGAGTGGAGGGGTTAGCTAATTATTTATACGAATACACGCTGGTTTGGTTGCTAAGCCAAGAACTCGGATAAAATATATAAACTCTACACAGCTCTACATCAATATCTTTCTTTTTGTTTTTTGTTTTTCTTTTTTAATAACATAATACATCACAACATGAGGTTTATAACACGTACCCCTACACTTGAGCTTTTACATACTCGATATTTACAATCTAACTAATGACCCGTATTGAGGTGGATCAAAATAACATGGAGATCATCTAACAAACATATGGGGGTATTAATTTAACTTTTCTTCCTAATTCTTCCACAAAATAAATACTACCATGAATCCCAAATCGTCCCCAAAACTGTCATATACAAGGATAAGGAATCTTCAGCAACGTGTACTCAAAATAATTAAATTGGGTTTAAAACAATAATGCACTTAAAAATGAGTACATACAAGGTAGGGTTAAGGCGATTTGGGTTGTAAATAATGGTTTTAAGGGTGGACAATGTCTTCATTAATAGTCCGACTTTAACTAGAAAAAATTACGAGGGAACCGTTGAAAAAAGGATAGGCTCGAAGGGTTGTACTAGGGGTATCCTGTACTAAAAATGAGTGCATGGCAAGGGGTGTGGGATAGTTTTCTGATCGTTTGTAACCATCATAAAAATTCAGGTTTAAAACATTAGGTTAATCTAATGCTTTATCAAGCAAATCCTAATACTACTATGTGGTCTCGGGATACTCATCACAAAAACAAGAGGTTCTAGAATTTAATATCTACGGCACAACTCATATAATTTAATATGCTCTCAATGCTCCAGAAAGGGGACAAAACCACATATACACATCCGTATATGACATAATAGACTCCATGATTGCTCACTCCTTATAATTAAATGAATGCTAAGGTTATTAAACTATCTTGGGTATCAATAATGGATACCCGAATTCCTATTGATCTAAAGGTGAACCTCACATTTTTTTGGTTTGGTATTTTTAGGGTTTTATGCTAATTCATACACATTCTTCCATGAGACGGATTGAATACGTGGTTTTCGTCGGTTGGTGTCATTAAAATTTAAAAAATTTAAATTTTGGTCAAAATTACCTTTTTATGCCATGTTTCGATATATTACCCATGATTTTAAGGAACAAAGCAAATGGCAAATGAAAGAATAGTTTCTAAGGCTTATTTCCCCCTACACTTAAGTTGAACATTGTCCCCAATGTCTATAGAAGTACCCGTAAAAACGAATAAAGGGAAAAGAAAACAAGTAAAAGAAACTAGTACTCCCCTGGTTTGCTCAATAATGGAGAAGAAACATGCGATAACAGGTTAAATCGTTCTCCAAGAGTCGTCTAATGAAAACATCCTAAGATCTTCCAAGCTTCTTCTCATCAAATATAACCTGTAATCAAAGACAAAGACAACTACACCAAGCATAAAATCCATGGGATAGATACATATACAACAAGAATTTAGAGTTTCGACTCTACGAAAGCAGTAAAGATAGGATGAGAGAATTGTTAAACTCATGATTTTGTAGGTTTATAAAAGAATTTAAACATTCTAAGTGTTGTACAAGTTATATTTTCAAAAATACTTAAAATTTTCAAGTTTTCTTGTAACTGGGTTTGACGCCGTTAGGAATATCCTGGCCCCGTCACAAGTGTCATGGTGACGGCGTCGTGTGGAATTCGTGACGCCGTCTCCACACTCTATGAAAACTCATTTTTCATTTTTTGATGAAAAATTTCCTGCACTCATTCTTATAAGTTGTTTTCATGTGTAAAATGCTGCATAACAACCTGAGAATTAATAATTCAATCATAAGACTCGAAACTGAAGCGGATTAATCTAAACAATTTATTTTAAATGTTTGAATTTGGTTCTAAAAACGGGATATTTCCCCTACACTTATTTTGTTGCAAAATACCTTTGATTGCAAATAAGATGAAGTTACAAACAAACAAAGCATGATTACAAAATAATTCAAACATGATAGAACAAATACTATAGAATTAAAACACAAGATATTCCTAATATGCGGGAAAAGTAAATATTGGGTTGCCTCCCAAAAAACGCTTTTCTTTATTTACTAGTCTTGTAGCTAGACTCGAAGTCACACGTCCTTACGTGACTTCTCCTTCATCATCCAGAGTTATATCGTCATCTATGTTGGTGTCCGATACAATTCCTTGACATCGTTTTACTCGTTTTTTTATTTACGATGAATCCGTTCCCATCTTCATCGTACAACTCAATTGCGCCATTTTTCATGTCTTTGCACACCGAAAATGGTCCGTACCACCTCGAATTTAGTTTTCCTGGGAACAACCTTAAGCGTGAATTAAAGAGGAGTACATTATCGCCCTTTTCATAATTAGTTGGTGTTTTTATCCGTTTATCATGCCATCTCTTTGTTCTTTCCTTATAGGAGATGGATGTTTCATAAGCATCAAGCCTTAGTTCGTCCATCTCATTGATTTGTAAGAAACGGTTTTCCCCAGCTTTCGTGAGGTCCAGGTTGCAGTTCTTAATGGCCCAGTAGGCCTTGTGCTCTAATTTGAGAGGGAGATGGCATGCCTTGCCGTAGATTATTCTAAATGGGGTTATTCCTAATGGGGTTTTAAACGCTGTCCTGAATGCCCATAATGCATCATCTAATTTGTAGGACCAATCCTTCCTGTTGTTCCTGATGGTTTTCTCAAGGAGACGTTTTATTACCCGATCCATGTTTTTGACCAGCCCATTCGTCCGAGGGTGATACGCGGTTGAGAATCGGTGAACCACTCCATACCTTTTCATTGCTTTCTCCATTGGGTAGTTACAGAAATAAGTACCCCTATCGCTAATAAGGGCCTTTGGTATTCCAAATCATGCGAATAGTCTCTTTAGGAAGTTTACTACGTTCCGAGCATCATTGCTGGGGAAGGCCCGAGCCTCTACCCACTTTGATACGTAGTCAATAGCTACCAAGATGCATTTGTTTCTGTTTCATGAGGGGAAAGGTCCCATAAAGTCAATCCCCTAAACATCGAATATTTCACAGACTTGGATGTATTTCTGAGGTGTTTCATCCCTTGATGAGATGTTTCTTGCTCGTTGACATGCATCGCAAACTTATACCAACTTACGTGCATCTTGGAAGATATGTGGCCAGTAAAACCCGGCCTCAAATACTTTTCTTGCGGTGGTGGTGATGCCATGCTGTCCTCCAGATGGTCCGCTGTGACATTGTCGAAGAATTTGTGCCGCCTCATCTCCGGCCACGCACCTTCGTATGATTTGGTCAGCACACTGTTTGAATATGAAGGGCTCATCCCAAAAGTAATGCTTCAAATCACTGAAGAATTTTTGCTTTTCTTGACGGGTGGATCGGAAGGGTAGTACTCGGCTAGCTAAATAGTTAGCATAGTCGGCATACCATGGTTCGTTGTTCTTGTCAGAAATTGCCATTAACCGTTCTTCAGGAAATAAGTCCCTTATTTCAGCCTTGGTTAGCTTTCCAAGGTCTGGATTTTCAAGTCAGGAGAGATGATCAGCTGCTAGATTTTCAGCACCTTTCTTATCATGGATCTCGATATTGAATTCTTAGAGCAACAGGATCCATCGAATTAACCGTGGTTTTGCATCTTGTTTTGTGAAGAGATACCGCAGGGCAGAGTGATCCGTGAGAACGATGGTCTTGGATAAGACCAAGTATTGACGGAATTTTTCGAATGCAAAGACGACAGCCAAAAGTTCATTTTCGGTAGTTGTGTAGTTTTCTTATGCTTCGTTCATTGTTTTATTGACGTAGTGTATGGGCTTGAAATGTTTATCGATCCTTTGCCCTAGCACTCCCCCGACAGCATAATCACTTGCGTCGCACATGATTTCAAATGGCAATGACCAATCTGGCTTGATCATGATCGGTGCCTGCGTCAGTTCACATTTTAACTTGTCGAATGCTTGGATGCATTCTTTAGAGAAGTTAAACAGGGCGTCTTTAACCAAGAGCTGGGTCATTGGGCATGTGATTTATGAGAAATCTTTTTTGAATCTTCTATAGAAACCAGCATGTCCTAGAAAGCGTTGAATAGCTTTCACATTCGTGGGATATGGCAGTTTGGAGATTGCCTCGATTTTAGCTTTATCAACCTCAATCCCAGAACCTGAGACCGTATGTCCGAGGATGGTTCCTTCCTTTACCATGAAATGGCACTTTTCCTAGTTTAGCCTAAAGTTGGTTTCCTCACACCTTTTTAGCATCTTTTAAAGGTTTTTTAAGCAATGGTCAAAAGAACTACCAAAGACGGAGAAATCATCCATAAATACTTCCATGATGTCCTCGATAAGCTCATGGCATATTTCTATCATGCAACGCTGAAAGGTTGCTGGGGAATTGCATAATCCGAAGGGCATTCTTTTGTATGTGAACTTCCTATAGGGGCAGGTGAATGTGGTTTTCTCCTGATCTTCAAGTGCGATAGGGATTTAAAAGTATCCTGAAAACCCATCTAGAAAGCAGTAGTATTCATGCCCAGCTAGGCATTCGAGCATCTGATTAATAAATGGAAGTGGGAAGTGATCATTCCGGGTTGCGTTATTCAATTTACGATAGTCGATACATACGCGCCATCCGGTGACCGTCCGTTGCGGGATGAGCTCATCCTTCTCATTCTTTACTACGGTCATTCCTCCCTTCTTTGGGACAACCTGGACAGGACTCACCCAAGGACTGTCAGAGATGGGGTAGATTAATCCTGCATCAAGGAGCTTTATGACTTCCTTTTTTACTACCTCCTTGATGTTGGGGTTTACTCGTCTTTGAGGTTGGACACTTGGTTTGAACTCGTCTTTCATGAGAATTTTGTGAGTACAGAAGGCTGAGTCGATACCTTTAATGTCCGCAATACTCCAGGCGATCGCCCCTTTATGATTCCGAAGAACCTCGAGGAGCCTGGCTTTTTTGACGGTGGATAATGCGGATGAGATGACCACTGGGAGTTGGTTGTCTTCCTGGAGGAAAGCGTACTCAAGGTGTTCAGGTAATTCCTTCAATTCAAGTTTGGGTGGTTCCACGCTTGACAGTTTTAATCGATTCTCCAGGGCTTTCCATTCGAGTGGTTCCACCAGCTCCGTCCTCGGGTAGAAGGAAAATGCAAGCACCTCGTTAGAATCTTCCTCTTCTTCATCTTCAGTCCATTTTCCATCATGGTTTACTATGTCGACCCATTGTTCCTGGACTAGCTTAGCGGTGTGATCGGCGCAATATATGTAATCATTACGGGAGTGTTTGGATTTCATGGATTTCCCAATGTTGAAGGTGACGGTTTCACTTCCGACCCTTAAACTCAATTTTCCCTCGTGAACGTCAATTACAGTTCTTGCCGTGATGAGGAAGGGCCGCCCCAAAATGATCAGGACTAGCTCGTCTTCGTCCATTTTTAGAACTACAAAGTTAATTGGGAAGATGAATTTGCTTATTTTCACCAATAGATTCTCGCAGACCCCGATGGGGTATTTGATATATTGATCGGCTAGTTGAATACTCATTTCGGTCAGTTTAAGCTTATAAATTCCTAATCATCGGAAAAGAGAGTGTGGCATAAGATTTATGCTTTCTCCTAAATCAGCAAGGGCGTTCTTGACTGCTAAAGGTCCGATAAGACATGGCAGTGTGAAGCTTCCTGGATCCCCTTCTTTTTGGGGAAGATTCCTTTGGATAATAGCAGAACACTCCTCACTAAGTTTGACTGAGGAGGCTGCTTTTTCAAGTTTCTCCTTATGTGAAAGGAAATCTTTCAAAACTTTGGCCCCCTTTGGCATGTGAATCATGGATTCAAGGAATGGCAGATTGATATGAATTTGCATAAAGATTGAGAGAAGCTGCTCATCCTCATCATCCTTTTTCTGCTTCTTTAATCTGGACAAAAAAGGTAGATTGGATGATTTAGAAGGTTGGTAAAAGATGGATGGCCGAGGGGCGGGTTCTTGCATAAAGCTTGGTTCTTCGCCCTCATGCCTTTCTTTTTCGATTTCCCCCTCAGTGAGGTTGTCAGACGTTGGTCGTGGTGGAGCTGGGAAAGGTGGGTCTTGGGTGCTAACTCCTGATCTGGTTGTTATGGCGAAAGTTGGTGCTTCAGGTTTAGGAGTTTCGCTTTTCCTGATCGTGGAGAGGATTTGGGAGAATTGTTCATGCAATTCCTTATGGTGCTGGTCAAGCATATCTCCTATCCCTTTCACGTGGGACTTCTTTT